>PVHX01006445.1:0-100738 GCA_004024805.1 Geosciurus inauris
AGACTGGTGCTTTATAGATTGTGTGTAAGCAAATACATCCCCATATCCACAGCTGGTGTGTGTATCTGGGACAGGATTCCCATCCAAGTTCACATCACATCGTTGTTGGAATATGGCTGCTTAGAAATCTTGGTACCCAAAGAGGGGACTTGGGGACAAAAGCATCAGAACTGAGCAGAAAGGAACAGTCAGAGGGGAATATCTATTTGACTTTAAGGGAATCAATTCACTGTTTTTTGGGTTTTGTTTTATTTATTTATTTTTTCTGATGTGGAATTCACCTGGAGCAAATCTTTAGAATTCCCAAACTCTACAAACAAGCTTCCCTTCTTTTTCTAAGAACTCTTGTTATATTTTAAATCAGTCCTGCAGTTAGCAACACAGCATCCCAAACACCAAGCACCCTTGCTCACTGGCCTTTTGAAGCAAACAGATACTTAGGAGCTGACAGGAAAAAAGTCACTTTCTGCCCCTTCTCCTTTGGCTTGAAATTGTTACACAGGGCTGGCCACACCTGAGAGTTTATAAGATCACCAGGTGTGTAGGTAGTATACAGGACGAGGTGATCTTCACTCAGGAGAAACCTGAGTCACTGAATGCAAGGGGTAAAAAATAAAAATCTGCTCTGTCCCATCATTAACACAAATGTTGTCAGGGCCCTGTGTCTCTGGATGTGCGTCTTCTAGAACCTGCAGCTGCTGGGTGGAGTGGGCCCTGCCCTCCACCTGCTCCGGAGTGCGTGCTGGATTTACGTCCCTGGTTACATTGCTTCCAGAAAGACAGGATCCCTGTTGGATGCCCATGAAGCTTATGCTGAGTAAATATTGACAAAGTAGTCTAAAGAGCAAACACTTTGACATTTGTAAGGTCCACTGGAAGGTCTTGTATATATTTATACAGCAGGAATGAGCACTGCATACCAATTTTCCTGGACTTGTTCTGACATAATTCTGCATGGATAGTGTGTGTGTCTGGGTGGCTGAGAAGGGCTGAATATCCCTATGGGAAGTGCTCTAGAGCTGGGTGGTACCAGATCCCCATCTTCTCTCTCAGCCACAACAAACCAGCACCCATCCCTGAGAGGCAACTCACCCTGAGCTTTGAGGAGACCTGCTTTTCCAGCAGGAAGAAAGAAAAAAAAAGCCATAAAACCTTGTTTTTAATTTATTGCAATTGATGTACTTTCTTTTTACTTCGTAAAAATTTTATTGATGTTTTTGTACTTTATATTTATTAAAGATTGAGCCTCAAAAATGTAATGAGTAAAAAATGGTTGCTTAATTTAAATTGTGAATCTGTCTGTTAAGAAATGCATTAGGGGTAGGAGAAGCATAAGACATATTAATTGACAGACAGGAACTGCTGTCTCTGAGGTTGATACAAGTAATTTATTACTTTAGAAATGAATGCCACCTCCAGAATGTGCTTCATTAATTTCAAATTTAGTTTTAATTTCAAGCTGTTGCCCCTTGAGAAGAATAAGGTGGCAAATTATGTTTGAAGAGCAGATTTTTTTTTTTTTTGCTCCAAAGAAACACCACATTTTAACTATTTAGTTTTACAAATAATTGTGCCCATCTAGTTTGCTGCTTTCTCCTGAGAACCAAGAACATAGTCTAGGTATGATCAACATTTACTAATGCTTTTTTCCTCTTTCTCTCCTTCTCCTTCCCTCTCTTCTTTCCATCCTGCCTGTGCCTTGCTCCCACCTGTTATCCTGGCAGCCTATGTTTCCGATGAGTTAAAGGCAGCCGCCCTGGTAGACGAAGATATAGACCCAGAAGAGCACACAGCAGATGGAGAACCCTCGGCCAAATACATGTGCCCCGAGAAGGAGCTCACCAAGACCTGCCCCAGCTACCAGAACTCCCCGGCGGCCGAGTTTTCCAGTCACGAAATGGACAGCGAGTCACACATCAGCGAGACCAGTGACCGCATGGCTGACTTTGAAAGCGGCTCCATCAAGAACGAAGAGGAGACCAAGGAAGTCACGGTCCCTCTGGAGGACACGACCGTGTCGGATAGCCTGGAGCAGATGAAGGCCGTGTATAACAACTTCCTCTCCAACTCCTACTGGTCCAACCTCAACCTCAACCTGCACCAACCCTCCTCGGAGAAGAACAATGGCAGTGGCAGCAGCAGCAGCAGCAGCAGTAGCAGCAGCAGCTGCGGCAGCGGGAGCTTCGACTGGCACCAGAGCGCCATGGCCAAGACCCTGCAGCAGGTGTCCCAGAGCCGCATGCTGCCGGAGCCCAGCCTCTTCAGCACGGTGCAGCTGTACCGGCAGAGCAGCAAGCTCTATGGCTCCATCTTCACGGGGGCCAGCAAGTTCCGCTGCAAAGATTGCAGCGCCGCCTATGACACCCTGGTGGAGCTGACGGTGCACATGAATGAAACGGGGCACTACCGCGATGACAACCACGAGACCGATAACAACAACCCCAAGCGCTGGTCCAAGCCTCGCAAACGCTCCTTGCTGGAGATGGAAGGGAAGGAGGATGCCCAGAAGGTGTTGAAGTGCATGTACTGTGGCCACTCCTTTGAGTCCCTCCAGGACTTGAGCGTCCATATGATCAAAACAAAACACTACCAAAAAGTGCCTCTGAAGGAACCCGTCACTCCTGTTGCAGCCAAAATCATTCCTGCTGCTCGGAAGAAAGCTTCACTGGAGCTGGAGCTCCCCAGCTCCCCGGATTCCACAGGTGGAACCCCCAAAGCTACCATGTCAGACACCAATGATGCGCTTCAGAAGAACTCCAACCCTTACATCACGCCAAATAACCGGTACGGCCACCAGAACGGGGCAAGCTATGCGTGGCACTTTGAGGCCCGCAAGTCCCAGATCCTGAAATGCATGGAGTGCGGCAGCTCCCATGACACGCTGCAGGAGCTCACGGCCCACATGATGGTTACCGGCCACTTCATCAAGGTCACTAACTCGGCCATGAAGAAAGGGAAGCCAATCATGGAGACGCCCGTCACGCCCACCATCACAACCCTGCTGGATGAGAAGGTACAGTCGGTGCCCCTGGCGGCCACCACTTTCACGTCCCCCTCCAATACACCTGCTAGCGTCTCCCCGAAATTGAATGTGGAGGTCAAGAAGGAAATGGACAAGGAGAAGACAGTCACTGATGAGAAACCCAAGGAAAAGGAGAAGCCCAGTGAGGAAGAGGAAAAGTATGACATCTCCTCCAAGTACCATTATTTGACTGAAAATGACTTAGAAGAGAGTCCCAAAGGGGGACTAGATATCCTCAAATCCCTAGAAAACACGGTGACGTCTGCAATCAACAAGGCCCAGAATGGCACTCCCAGCTGGGGGGGCTACCCCAGCATCCATGCCGCCTACCAGCTCCCCAACATGATGAAGTTGTCTCTGGGCTCATCGGGGAAAAGCACACCCCTGAAACCCATGTTCGGCAACAGCGAGATGGTGTCTCCCACCAAAACCCAGACCCTGGTCTCTCCACCCTGCAGCCAGACCTCCCCGATGCCCAAGACAAACTTCCACGCCATGGAGGAGCTGGTGAAAAAAGTCACTGAGAAAGTTGCCAAAGTTGAGGAGAAAATGAAAGAGCCCGAGGGCAAGCTCTCTCCGCCCAAGCGGGCTACCCCCTCCCCATGCAGCAGTGAACTCAGCGAGCCCATCAAGATGGAGGCTTCCAGTGATGGGGGCTTCAAAAGCCAGGAGAACAGCCCCAGTCCCCCAAGGGATGGGTGCAAGGAGGGGAGCCCCACAGCAGAGCCGGTGGAGAATGGCAAGGAGCTGGTAAAGCCCCTGAGCAGCAGCCTGAGCGGCAGCACGGCCATCATCACTGACCACCCACCCGAACAACCCTTTGTCAACCCTCTGAGCGCCTTGCAGTCGGTCATGAACATTCACCTGGGCAAGGCTGCCAAGCCCTCTCTGCCTGCACTGGACCCCATGAGCATGCTTTTCAAGATGAGCAATAGCCTGGCTGAGAAGGCGGCCGTGGCCACCCCACCGCCCCTACAGGCCAAGAAGGCAGACCACCTCGACCGCTATTTCTACCACGTCAACAATGACCAGCCCATAGACTTGACAAAAGGGAAGAGTGACAAAGGCTGCTCTTTGGGTTCAGTGCTTTTGTCCCCCACGTCCACATCCCCGGCAACCTCCTCATCCACGGTGACAACAGCAAAGACATCTGCCGTCGTATCATTCATGTCAAACTCGCCGCTACGCGAGAATGCCTTGTCAGATATATCCGATATGCTGAAGAACTTGACAGAGAGCCACACGTCAAAATCCTCCACTCCTTCCAGCATCTCCGAGAAGTCTGACATTGATGGGGCCACTCTGGAGGAGGCCGAGGAGTCGACGCCTGCGCAGAAGAGGAAGGGCCGCCAGTCAAACTGGAATCCCCAGCACCTGCTGATCCTGCAGGCCCAGTTTGCTGCCAGCCTCCGGCAGACCTCTGAAGGGAAGTACATCATGTCAGACCTGAGCCCCCAGGAGCGCATGCACATCTCAAGATTCACAGGGCTCTCCATGACCACCATCAGCCACTGGCTGGCCAATGTGAAATACCAGCTTCGGAGGACAGGTGGAACAAAGTTCCTCAAAAACTTGGACACTGGCCACCCCGTGTTCTTTTGTAATGACTGTGCGTCACAAATCAGGACTCCTTCCACATACATCAGCCACCTAGAGTCACATCTGGGCTTCCGGCTACGGGACTTATCCAAACTGTCCACTGAACAGATTAACAATCAAATAGCACAAACCAAGTCGCCATCAGAAAAATTGGTGACATCCTCCCCAGAGGAGGACCTGGGGACCTCCTATCAGTGCAAACTTTGCAATCGGACCTTTGCAAGCAAGCATGCCGTTAAACTTCACCTTAGCAAAACACATGGGAAATCGCCAGAAGACCACCTTCTGTATGTTTCTGAGTTGGAGAAGCAGTAGCGTTTGCTTCTGATGGAAATGACTGCAGTTTGCTTTGAGGGAAACTGTTAAAGGCACCTTAAGGCCCCTCTGTCTTGTTCTTGGCACATGTTCTTATGTTAACTGCAGAGGATCACTCTGGGCTGGACTGTTTTGTATAACTAACTGTACAGTGTTTAATAGAGGTGCATAATCAGCTGTTGTTACTGGTAAAATATGAAGGTTAAAACGCAGTGGTAAGTGTTTGGAACTTTGTGTAAATGGGATTTAGTTGTGAGCATCCCCCCGATGCTTCAAGCTGCATGCATTAACAGACAGTTTAATTAAGCATTTATAACGAAATCAGGCACACTTTTTCCGTGAGACTCGAGTGTGCTGGTATTTCTCACCCTTTCATCTTTAGCCCTCTGAGTACTTTGAAGCACTTTTGCATTAATTTGATTAAAAAATAAAATAAAATAATAATAATGTATGAAGCTCTGTTTTTTAAACTCCTTACCAGCTTAGTTATAATTAATAATATGAACCTCCATTTATGCAGGTCTGCAGGGGTATAACACGCCTTGAAATTTAAAAGAATATTATTTTCACATTGAAACATAGATGTATATATTGTATAGATTTCAGACTCCTATGAAAAATGTGATTGTGGGTAAATGACCTTTTTTCTTGCATTTATAGCAACAGTGTTTTATGTACCTGCTATGCTCTGGGCATAAGCTGTGCCTATGTATAGTGTATATTTCTTTTTTCTTTTTCTTTTTTAAGGTCTATGGGTTTTGTTTTTTACATGCAAACATTGTAAATTATACAGAAGATACCACAGATAGCATTTATAAAGTATACAGAAACATTATCTGAAAGCAAAGTATGATTGTTTGTTTTGCTACCCAGTACATCTATATTGATAGAGGTTCATGTTTAAATTATACATATTTATTAGCATCATATTATCATTTGTTTTGAGCAGTCTGAATAAACGAGGCCAGGAAATCCATCCTTGGCAGGCATCATACTATTTTGCACATGATTTTTAAAGGTATTTATTAGAAAGCAAAGAACGCTCAAAATAAACTCAGTGCTCAAAGGGTTAAGTCTATTTGAAAAGGAAAAAAAAGAACAAAAAAAAAAAAAAAAAAGAACTTGTACTGTATTTCCTAAACATTGATAAAGCCTTTAAAATGTTTGTACTGTAATACTTTGCTTAAGTCATGAGGCATTCTGTGATACAACCTCTTTCACTTATTTATAAGCCCTCTTGGTTGCTATTTCATATTGTAGGATACCTTTTTATTTCAATTGGTAACTTTCTGTTTTGTTCTTCCTAATTATTCTCCCAAGATCCCACACTGCAGCTTTATCTTTAGGCTTATGAAAGGTAACCCGTGGTTACCGGCTCTCCAAGTGATTCTGTTCTTCTCCATTTTTGGCAGTTAATTTGCAGAAGTAACTGACAGCTGACACCATATGAGAACCTATGTATAAAATATTGGCATGTAAACAGCACAGACACCAGAACACACTCTGTGCCCTGTTTTGTTGTTGACAATGAAACACCATTATGTGACTCTTCATATAACCCTTTTTTCTACGGCAGCATTAAAATTGTCTTTTTGCTATAATTTTGTGTTGCGTTCACAATTATGTCTGAAATGTGCTACGACTAACGAGCACATTAAAATTAAATTGTATGCGATCTGTTTATGACTGAGTTGGTTGCTGTGTCTGCCAGGTGCTGGCAGTCGGAGGCTGCACGTAAATCAAGGGAGTTTTAGTGAACTTTGGTGTTTGGAGAGCAGGGAGTGCTCATTGGTGGCTTGGATAGAATTTTTCCCCAAGAATAAAACTCTGAAGGAAAGGGGACACGCAGGTGAGGTCAGAGTCCCTGCGGGAAAGTGATGGTGTATAGTATTGAGTGTCAGAGCTTCCAGTCACCCCAGACTGACCCTTGTGGTCTGTCTCCCTTCTAGATGCAGAGAAGTCGGGGCCCCAAGCTGGGCAAGAAGCTGAAGGAGAAGGATCTTTGGAAGATTCTGTGCAGGATGGTTCTTTCGTGTTGGTTTAGGATTTTCAAACAGCAAAAAGCAGAGCAGAGCTGGACATTCGGACTTCGGGGTCCCTGGCTCGCTCTCCTGTGCTAAAGCAAGCAGATAACAAGGCGGGGGAAGGGCACGGGAGGAGACTGAACCCATCTAAGGGAGGAGGGGGGGAAAGCATTTATATGATAATCACATGCTTTTATTGGCCCCGGCAAATCATGCCAACAAAACGCTGGGAACATCATGTAAAATTGTAAAATACCTTTATTACTATATTCAAACTACTCCTGCAGTTACGCAGCATCGTAGCTCCTAACCTAGAATTATACAAATGAGAGATGTGTTACATCCATGTAATACATGAAACACCTCAACTTTAAGAAAAAATACTCTTTTATTAAAAATTTAAATTAAGCCCTTTCAAAAGATGTTCGGCAACACGCCCACGGCTTTTCGGCTGGTCCCCACCCCTTTTTGTCAAGATGAGTCCAAATGTTCTGTCTACTCTGCTTTCTCTCGGCAATCCATCTCTCTTCCTGTTTTTAGAGAGAACCTTGCTGGAGTTTAAAATGAGGTTTTGGCAATTAGTTCTGTATCAGCTCTGCTCTCACCTGTGGTACCACACACACGTGGGCTCTGCTGGAAGGTGGGTGGAGAGAGCTTTTCCCTTGGGTCCAGGGCCTGCCCCATTCCCCAACTCCAACATGGACTGCCCCTGCCCCTGAGCAGTTCTTTGCTGTGCTGGCCCTTACCTGGGAGGAGCTGAGGGACACATACATTTCCTTGGAGGAGCTAGGGGACTGGTTCCCCCCAGAACCTGGCTCAGGGGACAGAGACACCCTCCCTCCTGTGCCTTCCCCATCTTCACATCCTGGAGCCCAGATTTCTACTCTTGAATTTTTCACAGGTTAAATATAGCATCGGTTTATTAGAATCCAAAGTCCTGCATCTAACAGATTAAACTGACAACACTTCCATCACCACCAGGGCCCATGTGGCTTGAAGGGAGATGGGATTTGTACAAGTGATGGCGGAACCCCCCTCTTTATAGTTTGGGAGAAGGACTCAAGACTCTGCCCATGTCCTCCTCACCCCACTCACAGGATTATCTTCAGGGCTTTTCACTTTGGGAGAAGAGAGGATTGATAGCCAAGGTAGGTAGCCGGTTCTATTGCTCCTTTGGCATCTTGGGCTCATAGCCAGGAAAGGACTGCTCATATTAATGGAGACCAGGAATTGATTTTACCTCCAAGAAGACATAGTAACTGGCAGTTGAGGGTGCCAGGCTTGAATGAAACTCCCTCTGGAACAAGGACAGTTACCTTAGCATGCAGCATGGGGGTGGGGCTTTTGGGGAGTCTCACCCACTCGGAAGAGCTGGGCCATTTTCTCCCAAAGCCACCAAACCCTTGACTGGCTAAGGAGTGGGACACTCAGGGAGAGACTTACACCTGCAGCCCAGCATGGCCCTGATTTGCCTGAGATCAAAGAGGAAAATCTAAAGTAGAATTTCAAGTCTGTTGTCTTTGGGTTCATCTTCTGGCTGGTGTTTAAAGAGAAGGTGAGTGGAGGCAGGACCTGGTTGTCGGAGTCCAGTATTCAAGTGGGCCCAGGGAGGAGAGGGATGCTGCCAAGGGAGGGGTTTTAATCACAGGTGTGTAGGTGACCCTGACCTCACCCCGCCCAGGCCCAGTCTTGTTGCAGCCCTACTGTATATCTTCCAGCCATCACATTTACTCAGTATCTTAAAATAACATTTGTGATAAATGTGCAATTTAACTAATTTATGGTGCTATGATGTGCTCAGGGCTACATGCAAGATGAAAATCTTAAATGGAGCTTGAACAGCTCACTTCACAACAAGAAATCAATATGCCACATCTTAGCTATTTGCTGCAGTCAACATTTAGCAAAAATATCAGGGATGTATCTTTAAGTTTTAGGCAGCAAGAATTCTATAATTAACCAAAATCTTACATGTGAGTTAGGGTTGGTTATGATGAGGACCCAATCTCCCTAGTACCTTTGTTCTATTTTCATTCTGCAAAAGGAAAAAAAATAATGTGTGTGTGTGTGTGTGTGTGTGTGTGTGTATGGAGAGAGAGAGAGAGAGAGAGAAACAAGCCAAACAGCACTTCTGTTCTGGGTGCCCTGCACTCAGAAGGAGGTGGTATGTCCCAGGAGGCCTGCCCAGGCCTCTGTGTCCCTGGAAGGATTTCTTTCCCCAGATTTACACCCCTGTAGCTAGATGGACTTCACTGTCCCCAACCTCTGACTTTACAGTTCCACAACATGGTGACAGAATGCATAAAGGGTATAAAAAGCTCCATCTTGAGAGAGCAGAATTCTGAAGATAGAAGCTGAAAGTGGATAGAGGGACAGGAGCTGATGGGAAGCAAAGCTGCATTGAACAAATCCTGTGCTGAAACGATCATCTCCAGAAATTTCCAAGTTATACAAAATAAAAATAAATAAATAAAATGATCTTATTTTTTTCAAATTCATCTATGCAGTTCTTCTGAAATTGGAAAATTGCAATGGCATTTTATTCTGTTGACAATTTAGCACAAAAATAATACACTTTGTGTTATAGGAAACGATCATAAAAATGAAAACAGCAAACTCCAACACCACTCTTTAATAATAAATACTTTAACTTTAAAATAATAGCTATTATCCTTTTAGCTAATGGAGAAATTACCATTTTTACTCCGCCGGATAGTTATTCTTTTGGTAATAGAAACGCTAACCTTCTTTCTCTCTGGGGATTTATTAGTAAGCACGTGTAATCTTTGGCAAAGGAAACCTGAAAATACATTTCCCTCGGGGCCCCATGCCAGTCGATGCCTTTCAGCCTTCAGCTGACCTCAGAAAACACGGAAAAGGTACTTGGGCTTCCAGGCAATTCCAGGGTGTGCTGGCCTTTGCAAAATCCTCTATAGTTAGCTCCAGAAACAATCTCATTCATTCGGGTTAGGCTTTGGCTCTGTCTCTTAGTATGAAGCTACTGAGAAAAAAAGCTCGTCTCTGACAGAACCCCACCTTCCCATGTGCTGTGTGGCAGTCCTGTCGCAGCTGAGGGCTGGATTTCCAGTGTCAGTGCAGAGCAGCGATCAAACACAGGGTTTTGTTTCCAGGGAGGTTGCTTATTTTTTCTCGCACTCCATCAAGTTTCCACAAGCCAGAGGGAGATGTTGTATGACTCACAGATACCATTTTTCCATCCCCAAGGATTTAACGGGAATCACCCCCCATGAGGATTTTAAGGCAACTGAACTCTGTAACAGGAGGGTTTGGGGGGGTTTTTTTTGGTTCTGAAGGCATCTTTCCCAATGTGCCTTAGGATTTGAGAACACATTCCCTACACTGCCAAGACAATAGATGTGCCAAATTGTTGGTTTGTGGCCTGACAGTCCGTGATAGCTGGGACAATCTCAGACAGCCTAATGGTGACTCTGTCCAGTTATAGCTCTGGACATCAGGAGTGGCTCAAATCAAAGTTAGCTGCTTCCAGAGGCTCTGCATTTGGTGTCGGCCCCCGGCTCTGGTCCGAGAAGCTAGGTGTTTTCAGAATTAAATTCTAATGATAGAAGATCGGAGGGACTGCTTTTCTACCACCTTTGTATGATGTCATGAACTAATATATTCTTAATAAATCATTCCTGATGATAATGATGATAAGCAAGGTGACCCCTTTCTAGAGATTAACATCCACAATTAGCTAACTCAGGAATTAGGATACACTATTATTTACCATCTGAACTGTGCCATCCAGTATAGCAGACACCAGCCACGTGTAGCTATTCAAATGTAAATGAAATACAATTAAATAAAATTAAAAGGTTAGTTCTTCAGTTGTGCATGTGTCAAGTGCTAAGCAGTCACATGTGGCCAGCAGCTACTCTTTCAGGCAGCACAGATATAGAACATCTGATCCTAGTAAGTTTGATGAGACGGTACTGTCTATACCTTTATTTACAAAGCTATTTCCCAAGTAAGAGCTCCTGTCTCCATGATGGAAGTGTGTTTCCAGTCCATGGATATTTCTAGGAATCCTTATTTTGCCAATATGGGCACAGGCAATATTCTTACATGCTAATATCTCTGATCAAAGCCAAGGACACACATAATTAACCTTGAGCATAAAATTATAAACAGAAGTGCAGGCATCAGTGTATGAAGTTGCTGATCATTTCCCCTGCTGTGGATATTATCTAGGCCGCAAACTCCAAAGCCCAAAGATCTGATGGATGTGGCTGTGACCTTGCTCTGCCCTTACCCGATAATGAATCAGGCGGTCTCTGGGCTGCTCTCTTTGCCCAAGGACTTGGAGATTTGGCTCTGTGGCTGGCGAGGCTCTCGGCCCCCACACGTTGTCCTGTGAGTCCCCCACATGGCACCCCTGAAGAACCCATAGACCTTCATCCTTGCCTCCATAGCCCCAGGCAGCTGTGGGATGGCCATCCTGTTCTCTTTCTTAAAAAAAATTAAAATATATAAATGGGGCTTTTTGAATTTGGGGGTTGTGTTTTAAAAATTATTGCATTTCAACATTTCACTACCATTTTTTCCCCCACAGCAGGATTCCAGGGACACATTTATGACCATCGTAATTGTGAGTTAGAGATCTCCCAGGCCAAGTGAAATGAAATTACGAGAAACTGAAATCTGTTTTAATTGGAGCATTTATAGAAAAAAAAAAAAGAAGTCAGAGTGGCTGCCTTTTCCTTTAAGGGATTCTCCGAATCATATCCATTCCTGGGTCCAGAAGCTGGGGCTGGGTAAACTTGGGCCGAGAGAGAAACTGGGAAGAAGGGAGAGGAAATAAGATAGGTGTGTCAGGAAGGAGTCATTTTCTTAGCTTTAAAAAAAAAAAAAATGGAGGTAAGTCGCCGGAGTTCCGCCTCAGTGACCATGAAACCGAGTCGGCAAAAGCTGAAGGACCCGGCTCCTGAAAGCCTCATCAGGGCTTGTCATCGCTCTAATGAATATCATTTAAATTGCTTTGTATATTGGTGGAGTTTGGATGTCGATTTAATTTGTGCATGTGTTTGAGTTCTTCTGCTTGGCTAGGCTAACTGAGAAGCAGCCGCCTAATGAAAACTGAGTCGGTGACAGTGTGATGCGCTCCAACCCAGTCAAATGGGTTTGAAGGGCTGCTGTGACAGCCCTCAGAAAGAAGTAGATGTGGCTAGGGAAAGAAAGGATGCTTTCCTGCAGTGCCTGGGCCACACGGTGTGTGCCGCTCGCTTGGCATGGCTGAGACCGCCAGAGATGGCATGTGCAGGTTCTTCTCCCAGCTCAGCCCAAGCTGTGCCTGGTGACTGTGCCTGTTGAACTGGGGTCTCAGGAATGCTCCCTGCTCCATGGTTAAATAGCAGCTGGATGGAAGTGCTGAGGGTGGCAGTCAGCAGGAAAGGTGAAACCTAGAGCCCCCTCTCCAGCAATAAATGTGGCCCAAGTTCCCAGCCAATATAGTAAGAGGCGCTCATGGTTTGGATATCCAAGAAAGCTAAGGCCTTCTACCACATCATCTTAATCCAGAGAGTCCTGTCATAATATCCTGAGCTAGTGGCACCAGTCAGTTCCCTCAGGGACAGTTACTCCCCCAGTTTGTTCTGGTGCCTCCTCAGCCCTCCTGGAAGGGAGACAGACTGAGATGGGGGCCCACGAATAGATGATGTCCAGTGAGGATCAATGGCCTGGCCCAGGCCTCTCGGTGCCCATCAGGAAGGCCAGCTGGGCTTCTGTTTTCAGAAACATTGGAAACACAGAGGCCAAGCATAAATCCAGAGATTTACTTACACAATGCACCAGTTCCTTACCTCTAAAAACATCCTGGTTCTAGAAGGAGGTGGATTTTTGGCACTTGTTTCCATGAGAGAGTAGATCTTATGTTTCATCATAGGCTTCCTGGCACCCCGGAACCTCCTGTGTGGTGGTGCAGTACAGTGCACCAGCAGATGGGCTCAGGCCTGAGAAGTGGGACAGGACTGGGGAAAAAGCACATCAAAAGAGGCTGCTACCTGCTTTCCTCTCATTCTTCCTGAGGTCTGACCACTGCACACACTGCCCCCATCTTCATATCGCTCTCTCCTGCTTCTCATTACAGCCTTCTCCAACACTGTCAGTATTCACATTATCAAAGTCAGCATTTTATCCAGGGAAAAAAAAAAGGTCACCAAATAGAAAGCCCTCTGGGATCCTGGCTGCTTCCTCTGTGCTCTAAATTGGCCTTTGCCCCTGAGTGACTCTGCTCCAAGAAAACAACAAAACAAAACAAAAAAACTTCTGAAGAGTAGAAAAGAGAGAAGCCCATTCCCCTAATAGAATTTGAGGCATCCACCTGAAAACTCCTCTCCCTACCAGCCCAGAGTTGGGGTGGCAGTGAAGGATGGAGTTGGGGCAGGAGGAGGAGATGCTAAAGAGGAGATGGTACCCCAGGCTTGGACCTGACAGGCTCTGGGGGTAAAGTGGAGGAGGGAGAGGTATGGAAGGGAGGGAACTAGAGAATTGGAAACCACAGTCTGCAAGGGACTTTGCTGTCACATCCATGTGACAGCAGGGGTTGTTCTGAGCGAGGTCTAAGGAACCTCTGTATGCCCAAGACATGGGGGGATACTGGTAGGTTTCCTTGGGCCCTGGCCACCTTGGATGGGGTGAGCTCTTATCTGTGGGTGCTGAGAACACCTTGCCCTGGGCCAGCACCAAGAATGAGTAAGAAAGTGTGACCTGCCCTGGCCTTGAATGAATTTGAGTCCAGCTAGAGAGAGAAGATGTGTATTAGGAGACAGTAATGCTGAACCAATGCCAACCTGCAATTAATAATGAGATTGAGTGGAAAACAGGAAATTGCAAGGCTCAAACCTTGCACCTTAAAATGGCCTGCTGGGAGCTGTGCTTTGGGCAGGAAGGAACCTGGGAGGCACCTTGAATTGGATTGGATAAGATGTGAGATTGCTGTCAGGAGGGCCTTGGTACCTCTCGTTGGTAGAAACCACAAGAAGGCTGGCTCACTGGGCCTCCTTTCTGGCTGCACTTGAATGTGCTATAGCCCATTGCATCCTGAGAAGAGCCTACTTGATTGTCCACAAGCTATTGCTATGGCCATTTTAGTGGTAGATGCTTTTTATTCTGTCCTAGTGTTTCTTACTTGAGGACTTTTCTAGGACTTTATACCACAGCTTCTTAACTTTTTAGAGATTGTAGCATTTATTGAGAAGTAGAATCTTGCCTCAAGAAAACATGGGGTGGGCACATACATGTATTTGCTGATGGATAGCAGGAGTGGGTGCTAATGGACGGGTCTTAGTCATGAATCCTAGTTAGAAATACTATTCTCTACTGTCTTCCAGACTTATTAATTGTAGGGCGTTGGGCCTCTTCCAGGCTTGGGAGGCCAGAGATGCCCAACAAGATGCTGTCAGCAGGGACTGGCTTAGGATCCTAAGAAAAAATAGAAATTTTGTTTCATGTTCCTGAAGCCCAGGAATAATGGGCTTCAGGTATAGCTGGATGTGAATGCTTAGTGATGTCCTCAGGAATCTGTCTCTCAGTCTTTCTCAGGGCTTTCTCTCTCTCACTCACTTTGTTTACCCCTGGAGATTTTTGTTGTTGTTGTTGGTACTGGAGATTGAACTCAGGGGCACTTGACCACTGAGCCACATCCCCAGCCCTATTTTGTGTTTTATGTAGAGACAGGGTCTCACTGAGTTGCTTAGCACCTCGCCATTGCTGAGGCTGGCTTTGAACTCGTGATTCTCCTGTCTCAGCCTCCCTAAGTGCTGGGATTACAGGCTTGCACCACCGCGCCCGGCCTCCTGGAGATTTGATTTTTCCCTTTTTTGACGGGTCTCGAGGGAGAAAAGAGCTTTCATTCCAAATAGTGAGAGCCAGATCCCTGGGTGGAGTTTTCATTGATCAAGACCAGGTCCAGTCCCCATCCCTGCACCAACCTTTGTGATTCTGATCAAAGGCTCAGCCTGATCTGCTTCCAGGCCCAGAGCAATAGGCCTACTTTTCCCCTGCCCCAAAGTCAGGTTCAAGCTGTACAACTGAGCTTCCATCTCTGGATACAGAGGGCTCTATTTCTGACTTGGTAGGTGTTCCTCTGTGCATTTTGAGTGCCATATGGCCTCAGTTTACCAGTGGGGGTCTGAGCCCTGTTGTAAACTTCTCAGGTTCCTCAGGGAATGAGGGAGTGGTGCTCCTGATGAAAGGACCTTGATTCTCTAGGGGAGAATCCTGACTAGGCCTCCAAGAACAGTTTCTCCTGATGGGTTGGGTGCTGTTTCTGCCTCATGGGACAAAAGTGTGCTGGGAGGGCAATGCTGATTTTGGGAAACACCCAGTACTCTCTTCCTAAGGTAGAGCTGAGGACCAGCGCCCCCAGGACAGAATAGCCTTCTCTGCCCTTAGGCTGCTCTTCCCTTTTGTTCTCACTTCTGGACCCTGAGGTGGCTCAAGACTAGAATTTACTAGAAAGAGGAAACTTCATCTGCTGGCTCCGTTTCTTTGGCACCTGAACTAAACAGAGAATATTTACCTGGCAAGGGTTGCTAAATGTGGCCTGTGGACTGAATATGACCTGAAGATTTGTTTGATTTGAGTCACATAATTAAAAAAAAAATCTTTAAAATTGGGAGATTTCATAGCACAGTCAGATTTCTGGCATGTCGGCATGCCACATTCCTATGTGACAGCAGGTGGCCAGCGTGGCACAGCAGCTGCCTGTTTTAGACAGGGCATTGACTGGCTCTCTGGTTGGCCTCCATCCCTTCTGCTTGCTGTTTGTCTTGTGGGCTGGTCTTCTCCAGAAGCAGAAACTGAGATGAGAATTTGAGTGTAGCCAGTTCATGTGACAGATGATCCCCAAAACACAGGAGGGGTGACTGTGGCAGGAAAGAGAAAGGCAAGGAAGCCAGTTCCTAATGCATCAAGAAGCAAGTTACTGCAATGGACAACTGGCACTCAGTCCTCAGCAAACCTCTGTAAGATTGTGCAGGGAAATCTCTGGGTGGCTCCAGCTGAGAGTAAGACAGATGAGGATCCACCAACTAACTGAGCACTGCCTCCTTATGCATGGGCGGAATGTACTCCCACACCCATAGGGCTTGAGTGAGATGCTTTTGGCACAAATGGTAATGATGCAGAGGAAAGGATCTGAAGAGGTATGGACAGTGCCTGTTGTGCTCCAGAATGAGACCATCCAGGTTCATCTCACCCCTGTGCCCCTGGAGGCGTTATTCAAGATAGGAGAGGTCCCTGCCAGGAGTGACTTACCTAAGGTAGCGCTCCATGATGGTGGCAGAGCTGAGACCAAAGAGCAGGCCTCATCCTCCTCATCAGCTGTTCTACTAACCCTGTGCTACTTATTCCAGAGAGACTGGAGCCCTGCATGCCTCACTCATCCATTTTATTTTATTTAGTTATTTAATTATTTACTTATTTATGTGTTTATTACCCATCTAGTTCCAGAGATAAGTTAGGGCTTCTGTACAGCTCATTAATTGCCTCATTGCTGGCTAAAAAAGGGAGACTGGTGGAGAGGCATGGGAAATACAATGAGTCGGGGACCTGCAGGAGCTGTGAGACACAGGAACCTGGCAGCTGGCATCAGGGCCCCACTTCCAACCTTTTCTTGACCCCACAAAATGACATCATGCAGGAAGTGGCTCCATACAGGAAGTCCCTCCCACAGGAAGTTCTACATTTGGCACAGGACACATAAGTGCCCTGGCCAGAAAGAGGGAGCACTCCAGCCCTGGGGACAGAGTGCTCAGAGAAGGCAGCTTTGCTTTGTGTCTTTCGCAGTTCCTCATGCTGGCTTCTGGGGGTGCGGTAGCTGTGGGCAGCCGACGATGAGGTTATAAAGGCCAAGAAGGAAAGGACATCTCTCTCACAGCTCCGTGCAACCTTGCACAGCTTCAGATGTCTCTCATGTGTGCCCACACTCCCTGCCCCCGCTGTTTCTCTGTGTGAGCACAGATATGCTCTTCCTCCATGGCATGACTTGTCACAAAGTTAGTGGCAGGATCCATGTGGATTATAATAGCATCAAGATGACTACAACTGCCATGAGAATTTGGAGGTGAGTTTTAAGTCCTTGTCCTCCCCCAAGAGAGCTCATGGAGTGCCCCAAGTGTGGCTGAGGTACCGGGGCTGCAATCCTGCATTGTTCCTCTTCAGATCCTGGGAGGGAACAACCTCACGCCACCCTCCCAGTGCCACCCGTGCTGCCTTCTCGCCTCAGTCATCCATGCCAGCACTGCAATCAATTAGTCCTGAGGAATGGACAAAGGGGGTTACAGGAAATTAATTTCATTTGGATTTTCTCTCTTGAGGCCCTGCCTGGCAGCTAGCTCTCCCTACACCCACATGTCCGCAGCCCAACTGCTCCGTCCATCAGCTCTTGTCCGAGTTAACTATTCATTTTATGTATTTTAATTTGGGCAGAACATTTATTTGGCTTAAATTTCCTTTTCGGGGGTTGGAATGTGCCTTCCACACACAGGCAGAGATGATCTGCTTGAATTTCGTCAGAAGGAGTTTAGTTTACAAAGATAGTAACTGAGCTATTAAAACCAACAACCCCTTTTAAAGCAAACAGACCATTAAAATATAGGAACAGTTTATGGCATAAATAAAATTGAGGATATAGATTATTTAAAGATAAGATTTTCAAGAAACAGGTTAAAAAAAAACGTCTAAATAATTTCTTCATGTTCTATATTTTTTTCAAAGTGAACTTCAGAATGCAAATGCAAAATTAAAAAAAAAAAAAAAGAAGCCCGGAAAGACATTAAAAACCTATCTTACTAGTAAAGACATATGAAAAAGACTCCACTTTTCCTTCTTGATATGTACATGATTTCCACAGGGTGGAGTGGAAGGGGGGAGTGGAAACTACTTGAATTCATAAATGGCAGAATTTACCCAGCTCGTAAAGCTACATTGTGGAAAAAGAAGCAAGACATTTGCTTCTAGATCATTCTCCCGAGCTGACTGACAGATACAATAATTTCGTCCATTAGTCCGATGCATTGTCTTCTTTCGGCACAGAAGTACTGTACCACGGAGGTAGATTTCCACTGCTATGCATATTTTAAGGGTTATTTGGCAACACAAGTAAAGCTAAAAGTAGCCTCTTAATCTAATTAATTGACATTTCTGAATCTTGCTTTCACAACAACACATGGTTTCATGTTCTGGGTTTTAGCACTTGTCAAGCTTTTTTGGAGAATGTTTTGGTCAGAATGACAAGATAATTTGTGACTGAGGCTCCAAGCTAGAGAAGTGTTTAAGGCTATAATGATTTATTATCATCACAGAATAACAAAATTTACAAAGTGTTTCATCAGAATTTTTGAAATAAGTTTGCCACCATAGGAGAAGCATGGAGCTGGGGGTGGGCTGGTTTGGGAGACAGGGAGGGCTCAGACTTCATATACAAACTCAGCCATGACTGATTTGTTAAAATTTCTCTATTAAATTTATCTGTGCGCGTTCCTTGAGAGAGAAACCACAGAGCACTTTAGGAGGACAAGAGGTGATGGAAGGAGAACAGAGAGAAAATTCAGACCTCTCCCCGAGTTTCTGTAAGCAGGAAATCCGACTCCCGACTCTGCTCGTAACGTATATGTGGCTGCAGTCAACGATGAATTTCTACATTTTGGCAACGGTCAGAGTGAAAGTAGTCGCACTATCTATAGAAACTTCGAGATGGAGAACACTTGGAGTATGCTGCTGAAAATGCAAGAAACACATTTTTGAAAGGATGAAATAATATCACTGAGTGACAGTGAATTAACATGCTGACATTTCCAGACTTTCAGAGCATTGCCATAAAAAGAAGTAATACAACATGACTAATTTGGACTTCTTCTTTATTCCTTCCCTGGGAGAGACAGCCCTGGCCCTCCCAGGCCACCCTTCAAGGCTTTGCCTATCAGCACTTCCTCCCCTTTTCCAGGAAACACTTGAGACTTTAACATTCCCCTCAGCTCAGTCGTCGCCTCTTGAAGACGGTGGGGAGTGTAGTTTTGACTTCTGAGTTCCAGAGATGCTCCCTCAGATGTCAGAGGAATGTGCCGTGCCTGGCAGAGGGGACACAGTTCCGGCCACAGGTATCAACTTCCTGATATCCACAGACTTTCTGCCTGTGGAATTCCACAGCTGAGAGAGCCCCGGGCACTCCAAGCATGCATTGCACTGATGGAGAAACTGAGGCAGAGAGAGGCTAGAAGTTCTCAGGTTGCTTCTCTTTCCCCTTGTGCCAAGAGGCCAGCCTGAAATGTCCTCCAGGGGAAAGCAACTGTCCTCTCTTCTTCCAGAATGAGCCTTCTCTTGGTGGAGCCGGCACGGTGCTCGGCACACAGAAAATGCTGAGAAAACTTTGGCTGAACTGGTGCAAAAAACATGCAGAGTAAGCCAGTTCCCCAAATCCTCTGCACTCAAGCTTGCTGCCTCCCCAATAAGTGCTAGCACAGCAAGGCTCTCCCTTTCTCAGACCTTAGGCTTCGCTGACAAGAGGCCTTTCCCTAACTGGAACAGGAAGCTTAACTCTCTTAAGAGCTGGGCTTCACAGTGAGCACCACGCCCTTCCCATCAAAACATGCAAGGTGTCTGCACTCCAGCAGCCTAGCACACCGTGTGCACGCAGGAGGTACTTTGCAAACCTGTGTTTTCTCCCTCTACTGAGTCTCAGAGTCCTCCTGGAGAAAGGCTAATTGGAAACAAATTTATGCTTTTTAAAACTGCTGCCCTGCAAAGTCTGGAGAACCACCAGAGTGCCTCCCCAAGGCTGGGTGGGAGCTGAGCTGAGCTCAGAGGTCCCTGGAGGGGTGGCCATTGAATAGACCTTCATGTAGTGTTGCCTGACTGAATTAGGCAGGATGCCCAGGACAAGACATGACCAGATGTGATAAGCTAGTAAGTACGACCGTGACCACAAGAGTAAGAGAGGAACCCAGGCTGGGCAGGAGAGTATGAGTTGTTGGCTGGGTCCAGAATTAGCCAAGAACACACCAGCAAAAGGGCCCTAGGACCTGAGTTGTACACAGGTGAGAACTCAGAGGCTGCGACTGGGGCTGCAGGAGTCACAGGCCTGTCCTCTGATCAACTCAGCAGGGAAACCAGCACAGGGCAGGACAGGGGTGTATGCTAAAGATTCATACCTTAGAAGCTTTCTAATGATTAAAAATAAGATTAGAGGAGTTCCCCTCTCCTCCTCCCCCCCCCCCCCACCCAGGGCCCATATCTGTCCCATCAGGGATATTTCAGCCCCATGATACCTGAGATTCCAGGCTTGCCTTTAGGATTCGCCCAAGACCTTAAACAGGATGCTCAGCTCCTCCCTAGAGATGTGAGGGCATGGGAGGGATCACAGAATAGCCACCATCCCTCCTTCTTCCTAACTTCAACTCCTCTCCTGATCCAGACACAGAAGATTACTACTGTCTAGCTGAGCATGGTGGCACATCCCCGTAATCCCAGCGGCTCAGGAGGCTGAGGCAGGAGGATCACAAGTTCAAAGCCAGCCTTAGCAATTTAATGAAGACCTAAGCAAATCAGCAAGACCCTGTCTCAAAAAAAAAAAAAGGGGGGGCAGGGGATGTGGCTCAGTGGTGAAATGTCTCTGGGTTCAATCCCCAGCACCAGAAACAAAGAAAAGAGAGAAAAAGAAGGCTACTATTCACACCCAGCCTCCTGAGCTGAAGAACGAAGGTTCCAGAGAATATCATCTCCTGCTTTTCTTACTTATTCTGAGCAAAACTCAAGTGAGCTCAGGCACCAAGAATAGGTAAGCCACAGGCCCCCAGGGGGATGTCCTTAGGGGGGCACCTCCTCTTCCTCTGGACTCCAGGATCACAGGCCCCAGCCCCAGGTCTGGCAGGGCACATCATTTTCCAGACATGCTTTGGCTGGACCCTGCTGGGATGGTCTGAGGATTTGTGAGCCTCGGGCCGAGTCATGGGCAGACACTGTTACGAGGTAACATAAGTTGAGAGTAACCTTTCAGCAGAACAGTTTGAGTTAAAATAAAGGGATTGAAAAAGAGTACAATGACCAAAAAAATCTATAAAAATGCAATTGCGCTAATATAATTTTATCACTTATTTAAAAATTTAGTCGACCCAAAAGACTACCAAGTGTGAAATTAAGGAACAGCTCCTCTACTTTTATGGAAATCACTCTTCCTCACTTGTCTAATAGCCTGATTTTGTCAGATCATTTATTTCCATGGTTTTAAAATGAGCTTGACAGACAGAATTTTATAACACCACTTTACTGCAAATAAGAACATCATTTTCGCTTATTAAAACTGAAGCTTAGAGAAAGCATTAAAATTAACAGTTCACTCTGTTTTAACCTTTTGAATACTGCCGTGACTCTACACCACAGACTATGTGTAAGGAAGGCTGCCAGGCTGGGCATCCACGGAGAGGTGGGAGGGGCAGGGATCCTAGTCCCGAGGGACGCACGAAGGATGCCCACCCAGCTGGAAATGCCTGTGATGGTGCCGGAAGGAATTCCCCCACTGGGCCAATGAGCACCAGCCTCTGGAAGCCAGCCTTAGGGCCCAGGGGGATCCAGAAAGAGCTCCCTTAAGCTGTGAGAAATGACCTGGATTTTTTCCCTGGAGACTGAATTGACTTAGAACTGAGCTCTAAGAATCTCACATATTGGTCTTTCCTTCCTCCATTCAACAAATATTTATCGAATATGTTCTGGGCACTTGGGATAAAAGCGCAAGTAAGACCAAATCTCTGTCCTCAGGGAGCTTAGCTTGTAGAGGGGATAGTCCATAATCCAGAAAGCCAATAAATATACAATCTCATGCCTGGTAGGGTGAGACAGGCTGTGGGAAAAAATACAAAGCTGGCCAGGGAGAAGTGCTTCCTGAGCCGAAGTGAGATTTCTCCAGCTGGAGCACTATGGGTGGGCTTTGCAAGATGGCATATCCTGGCCATTACAAGCATAAAACCTTGGTGTCCTTTACTATGCCCCATGGGTGAGGCCTGGGCAAGGGGCTTTATTGGAAGGAATGGTTGCAATCTGCTTCAAGCTTTGACCAAAACCACAGAAAGCCTGACCTGAAGTGCAGGAAGCTAACAGTCCCAGAGCAGCTCTCAACCAGTGAGCAATGGGAATTGGCCCATCTGCACCCTTGCTCACTTATGGGTGGGATACTTCTGAGATGCATGTCTCCTGGCACCCTCCGATGGGATTAGGCTCCAGTTGCCCACTTTATCCATTGCCCTATTTATGAACCCTTAACTGAGTACCGTCCTTAACCAGTCCCCCACCTATTCCCCCATGTACTTCCCAAATCAGTGACTTGCCCTTGAATGCTTGGCTCACATAACCACAGGAAAAGACCAGACAGCTGGGATCATTGACTTACTTTTCTCTGAACCCCCAGCCCTATCAGCTTTCATGCACCACGGAGAACTCTCAACACCAACTGTTACTCCAGCCCTTTCTGCAGGATCGCTCTCTACAGGGGTCCACCACTTTCATGTAGGAGCAACCTGACTCCAGCAAGTCAAGCCCATGACAAGCCCTGCCCTCCACATTCTGCCCCAGGGGAGCTTTGATGCTGCAGCGTGGTGGCCACGCAGGGGACTTTCTCAGTACTTGCTCCCTTGCACCTGGAGCAAGTTAGCAGTCCCCGGGGCCAGCCTCACTCCCAGAGTGGGAACCTTCCTTCCCCAGGGTGGATGGTTCCCAGGTACATTTCATGGGGTCCTCCAGGGTTCACGGGGTGGAGCACCATCACCCACATCAGGGCCAGTTTGATTATTCTTCCTCTCGTTGGCTTTTGCTTCTTTTGCTCTCCCTCATCCCTGTCCCTAGGTAATGTGCCCAAATAAACTACACACATATCAGCTTTGTCTTCAGAGGCACCCACAGGAATGCGGGCCGTTAATGTACCTGGGGTAGGTGTGCAGGCGTGGCTTCACAGCACAGAGGACCCCCATAGCACCTCCCTTCTCTCTTGCCATCCCGAGTAGGCCATACCCTTCCTGTCCATCAGCCCATCTACTCTCCCCTGTCTCCATGTGACCCTCTCTTGTCTTTCCTACATGATGGTCCCTGGAGCCACTGAGCACCATTTGGGAGCACTCCTCATACCAAAGGTCACAGCCATTGACATGTTTACAGACGCCCTGCAATGTGTCCCTAGTGGTGCTCAGTGCTGTGGCCAGACAGATTATCCAGTGGGGCTCCTCCTGTAAGATCAGCAGTTTCAGGACTATGATGGTGCCGTGAGTGCCAATGGGAAGAATGGTGACCCTGGACTAGGGGAGGCTCTGCCCATGAAGTCCTGTCACTTCCTCCAAAAGATGGGCTCTTTCTACATTGGGGAATTTCTCTGTGCCAGGCACCAAGTAGATAATCAAGAAATGATGAATGAGGAAAATGAAGGAATGTATAGAAAAAAAAAAAGAAGAATGAATGAATGAATACGCTGGGTGCCTGTTTGCTGTGTCTGATACAGCATCAGAGTGTCTCTGTCTCACATGCCCTGGGGATACCCCAGGCACAATCAGTCACTCCCCAAGGCCCCCTGGGCAAACATCTGTCACTACTTTGTGTTGCAATCTGCTTGCAGGTGAATCTCTACCCTAGCCTGGGAGCACCTGGATCTTTCTGTTTCTCTTTCTCTGGCACCTGGCAGGGACTGGCAGAGATGATGTGGCTGGGTGGCAGGCAGGTGTGTAGAAGACGTATGTAGATTGGACCGAGATGTAAAGGGATTCCTCATCAAGCAAGGGACCCTGAAAGCAAGGCTACCCTGATGGCTTTGTAGGAGCCAAGTTCTGAGTGAATCCCTCTGCATACGCTACCCTTCCCATCTTCCAGCAATTGCAGGTGGTGGCAGCCACTTTATAATCTTGTTTCACAGAAAGGGAAACTGAGCTTTGGGGAGTTGAACACTGGGCCAAGACCATACACTAATGCTGATGGGAAATAGCTACATACCCAGGTCTGGGCATCCCTAAATCTGAAGCCACTGTACCCATGCCCCTATCACACCATGACTGTAACAGCTACACCTGCCCTGGGCCCCTGACTGAAGCTTAGCATGGGCTTGCACTCCATGAGTGGGGCTTACCCGTTTCTCTTAGGTGTGGTGGCTGGGCTCTCAGATGCCACAAGATGCCCCTGGATTCCTAAGGAGAAGGATTCCCCCATCCTGTGCAGGGATGCAGAATCTCCTTTTGTGTACCCATCTGCTGCCACAGTGTCTGTCTGAGAGCAAGCTGACCCCTGTGACACGCAGGAGCTTTCAAGAGACTGTGATGCCAGCCCCAAACACTCACCTAGAGGGGAGCGGCCACGGTGACAGGTGGCGATGCTGTGGGGTTTGAGTGGGAAGTAGTCCAGGTTGGGTGAACCTTGTAGCCCTGCCAGGTCCTGAAGGAAAGGGGGCAGCATAGTGGTAGGCAGAGAGATGAAAGCAGACCAGGGCCTTCAATGATATCATCCTTCAGGGGATCCATGACCCCTGTCTGCTGTGTGAGGAAAGATGAAGAGGGCCCGGAGTTTCCAGGGCACATCCAAGGCTACCTCCCTCTCCTAAAAGCAGCAAAGCTTTCCTAGCATCTTCATGGGGCCTACCTTGGAGAGGGGCCTGTAAAGCTACTTAGAATTCACTATTACCACTGCTGAGGGGGGAGGGAGACTTAGAACACCCTGGAACATTTGGTTAACATTCCCCATTGATGATCAGCAGTTAAAACTTGATCTCCTCAGATTCTTTCCCCCAGCCACTGGTGTGACTGGAGACTATGGAACTGAAAAGGAGATGCTTTGTCTCCTTTTCAGAGGGGCTCTGTAGGGGAAGCCCAAACTTTGCCCCAGTCAGGTAAAAAAGGGGCTAATATTCGTTCATCATTTCTCATTGAAGGTGATTTTTCATTCTGCTCTGACTGAGCTCCCCTGCCTAGTGCCCACCTTTCCCAGTGAGGAACCCCACAGGCCACTGCTGGCTTTTACATTCCATAAACCTTCCTCAATGTCTTGAACCTAAAGGGGGCTCCTGCCTTACTGGCTGCCGCCAGCTCTGCCATCTGTGCCAGGACATTCAGGGTGATGAGTGAGCAGGTTCATGGTTCCCCTCGGAATGCTGTGCTTCCCACAGTCCTGGAGATGTCCGGTTCCTCTGACTGTGGCTTCATAGAGCAGGTCAAAATCCAGACACATGCCTTAGCTCAGGTGAATGACACAGCAGCCTAGGATAAGAACTAGAACTTGAACTCTGCTCCTCCAAAAATGTGGGAAAGTGGATCCCCTGGCTAGTTCAGCTTAAAACTCACCCACCTCCCTGAATGGTGTCTGTTTACAAAGACAAGAGCTCAGAAATGCATCCATTGTGTAAAAACAAAGCCTTAGAAATAGGAAAACCAGTGCACTGCACTCTCGAAGGGAGGGGACCATGGCAGGGGTTATATTTCAGCCCTGGGAATTGGTGCCTCGCAGCGCCCTCCCCCCGCCGGGCCCACCCGGCTCTCAGTTCCCAGCATATCACAGTTTCACTGCACCTGTGCAGCATAGCTTTGTGGTGATTCACTCCAGCCTCCTTTACAGGCCTCCTCATGCCCAGGACCCAAGAGAGGACATGTATCTTTGGGTACAAAGCCCTGGAGCCCAGCATCCCTAAGCAGGCCTGGCCTGGAAACTGTTTTGTTCTAGTGCAAGTGAATGTCCTAGGGACACTGAAGCCAGGTGTGGTTTGCAATTGGGTCTCATAAGACTGTCTGGTCAGTAGGTCATTCATTCTCCCATTCAACATCTGCCAGGACCTGCCTGCCAAAGTCCCCAAACTGTTGCAGAGAGGATGGGTGACTTTCTGGTGAACCTTTCTATTCTGAGGGGTGGTGGCAGGAGTCGTGTATAGGCAAGAGCAGGGACCCCTGCCTCAGTCACATCCAGCTGTTCTTTGAGCCTTGACATCCTTCAGCTGACCAGAGAAGCGGTCTGAAAATCTGGGTGTCTCCCAGCCCCTTCCACAAGTGTGCGATGTAGAACAGTGACATCCTGTTTTTCCAAGTGCACAGGACAGCATGCCACACCTACCAGGACACTGTGCTTTTACACAAATGTGACCATAGCACATATTGTTGGTGACTTGTTTTTCTCAGGCCCCAGGCCTTATCTGTTGAGCCTTGTAGAGGAGTAGAGAGTTTGGGTGCTGCATTGGGCGTTGAGCTATCCCTCTATCAAGAACATATATTCACTTAGGGAGGCTGAGACAGGAGAATCGCGAGTTCAAAGCCAGCCTCAGCAACAGCGAGGCGCTAAGCAACTCAGTGAGACCCTGTCTCTACATAAAACACAAAATAGGGCTGGGGATGTGGCTCAGTGGTCGAGTGCCCCTGAGTTCAATCCCCAGTATGAAAAAAAAAAAAAAGAACATATATTGCCAACTTTCTTTCTTTTATCCTTTAATAAAACAAACTTCCTTGTTTTTTCTTTTCCTTCCGTTTTTCCTTTCACTCTCCTCCTTCTTCTCAGTCTCTGCCACTATAAACAACTCCACAGCAACCATCCTGGAGCACATATCTCTGTGCACAGTTGCCATTTGTTCTATAGGACAGTTCCCTAACGGGGACTATCCTGGAGCAAAGGAACATGCATTTTAAGTTTTTATACACTGCCAAATCAGCTTTCAGAAAGACAACATGTGTTTCATAAACCTTAGGTTTTATATTCTAATTTTATGATGCCCGCGTGATAAAGGTGATCCACTGATGATACCCTGATTATCCCTGTATCTAGGAATGACTTCTGCAGAGATCTGCATGGGGGACATCTCACCATGAATATGCAAATAGTATCTGGAGATTTTTTTTCCATTAAACAAGTTAGTGCATGCACTAGAACATTATCCGTATACACATACTATGTTTTTACGTAAATAAATGCTCTGTGTGTGGGGGGACACTATAATAACCATGAATCTTCACCATGCTCTGTGAGGCCAGTATAATTTATCATTATTATCCAAGCTTTACAAATGAGGACCTTGTAGTGGAGTGAATGGTGGTCCCCAAAAAGATATGTCTATGTTCTCATCCTAGAACTTGTAAATGTTACTTTATGTGGAAAAAAGATCTTTACAGATGTGAATTAAGGGTGTTGGGGTGATGAGATCAACCTGAATTACGCCGGTGGCCTTAAATCCAGTAACATATGTCCTTATGACTGTCATACAGAGGAGATGGCATGGAGAGGAGAAAGTCATGTGAAGAAAGAGATTGACCTAACATCAATGCAGCCACAAGCCCAGGACTGCTGGTAGCACCAGAGGCTGGAAGAGGCAAGGAACAGATTCTTTCCTAGAGTCTGAGGGAGCATCACATTGAGGATACTTTAATTTCTGACTTTTAACTTCTGTAGTTTTAAGTCCCCAAGTGTGTTATAGCAGCCTCAGGAAACTAATATGAGCACTGAGCTCAGAGAGGTCAGAAACTACTGCAGGCTTGCCCAGCACCCTGGCACTATGCCATGTGCCTCCATGCCCTGGAGTACTCAGGGAGGGGCCAAAGGTTCATTGCAAGACTCCAGTGCCAGAGAAATCACTCGAGCTCCAGGCTACCTCTGGGAGCCCTGAGTAGAGCTCTGGTGGGAAGCTGTGTAAACCAAAGAGATTTGCTCTCTTGGGTCAGTGTTGCGGTGAGTGGGATGGTAGGATGGGGATTCTAGAAGGTTCCATGGTCTGAGAAACCTGCTGCACTTCACCCTAACTCTGTAGTAGGTCCCTTCTCCTGGACCAGGCAGGAATGAAAGCAGAATGGCTCTTTCTTATTTATCACAGCAACTACATCTTCTGGTGGTCTTAACTTGGGAATATAAGATGGATTGGTCCAGATGACCACAGAGGTGTCCATTGGCAGGGAGGACTCAAGTATCCATATTACAGGCAGATGGGGCCACAGGAAGAGGCTGAATGAGTAACAGATTTGGAATTAGAAAGACCAGTTCTGGTTGCTTGCTTCTCAGGGAATCATTTGATATCCAAGTTTCAGCTTCAGTTTCTGTAAAATGGGTAAAATGTACTGGAGTGCTGTACATGTCAGGCACTGGGCTGAACCATTGCTAATATTTCCCTCTCCAGTTTCCCAGCAGCCCTCTGAACTAGTTATCACGATTATTCCTGTTTTGTATATGAAGAAACTGTGACACAGAGAAGTTAACTTGTTAGGATCACAGAGTCAAAAGAAGGCCAGGCAGGACCTAAACCTAGACCATTTGGAGATGGAGAGCATGCTCTTAATCACCCTCCCAAGACCCCAGTGAGATACATGTAAGAGAATGTGTCTAAGGTACGCTATGCACAATCCAGCACAGAGCACCATCTAGACTCTAAGACGCTCTGCATAGGTCACCTCATGGATGTGTCCCTTACCCTCAGCTCAACAGATATCTCCTTGGTGGAGCCAGAGTGGGGAGAAGCATCTGCCAGCCCCTCCTCAGATGACAGCAGCTATTGCCATTTACTGTGCACCTACTATGCAGCAGGCTCCATGATAAGTCTTTACTTGCAGTACCTCTACTAGATGAAGGCTGTCATTATTGTCCCCATTTCACAGATGAGATGACAGCGCCAGCTGGGCTTTGCATATGAGCTGACACTGGGGGGTGTCTCTTCTGGAAACCGTGATTCAATAGCTTGTCTTCCCCAAAACGGTTTTATTATAAAAAATACTTAGCATATTCCACTTAGAATAGTAGATATTTCATATCTTTTGCTTATTACAATGCACCGTGCTAAACATCCATTATTTAACTGTGCTCTGGGTGTAATCATTCTTCAAGTACTGGGATGCCAGCAATAATTTACATCCTGCGTGAGGAATCGGGATGTATCCTCTACCTGCTCAGAGAGAGCTGACAGTGGGACAGAATATAATTGTTCCAAAAAGCCACACTTGATAGCTAATGAATGAGCAGGTGAGGATTAGAGATGGGGAGATCCACCGGCGTTTGCGAGAGGTAAACCAACAATTAGAAGAAGAATATGTTCTGTTGGCTGTCAGGGAAGATTTTTGCAATGCAAAAGGGAAAAGATGATTTAGACTCCAGGGTAATACGATGTCTGCTGCAGGTATGGGGGAAATCCACACCCATAGATGTGTTTGGAAACATATTTTTAAGAGGACTTAGAAGAATTTCGTCCATGCCTTTAAGATTTCAAAAGGATTTGGATTTGCCTGTCCACATGTTCACTCAGCCAGCACATCTTATGTGCTGTGCTGTGTGCCTGGTATGTGCAACCTGGCAGCTCCTGGATCAGTAAGAGCTCAGAGCGGCTCTGGATTCTCTGAGACCCAGAGAAGGGGGACTCCAGGGCATGGGAATATTTTTCTGGGAACTTGTCCTTTGGAAGTGAATATTAGTGATAAGCAGAGTCATGGCTATTGGTTATTGACCACGGAGTGTCTTCTAGGACTATGCATTATCTATTCTCATCATGTTGACACAAATGGATAGTACTACCTTTATGTTGCCCAGGAGGAAGCTGGGGCTAGGGAGATTGAGTCCCTACCCAGACAAGTCCCCAGACAGTACAAGGCCAGGGCCAGGGATAGTGGCCTGCCTGACCTTATCTCTAGGCTTCTCCCCCAATCCTGACCACCTGTACTGTGGACAGAAAGTCTCAGTGGAGGTGTGTTGGGGTTTTTTAAACACTGAAAAAAATTCCAGCTAAAGTAAGAAAGAGTTAAACTGCCTGATGAATTTAACTCTAATTTGATTCTGTGTAATCTATATCTTTTTATATATTAAGGCTCCCTGTGGAGTGTGCACATGTAAATAGAAATATGTATATATGTACATATCTGTATGCTATACACACATATACATACATACACATGCATATTTGGAGTGTGTATATGTGTGTGTGTGTGTGTGTGTGTGTGTGTGCATCCAAAGTTAGAAATCCACCACCATGCATTCTGTGCCCAGGTCACTACTCAGCTGACCACTGTAGACAAGGGAACCCAACTGGCCTGCCCCCTGGTGCCAATGATTGTAGCAACTCAGAAGTGTTTTAATTTGATTTCCCAAAATTTTCCAAGGTAGATCCAAGGGCTCAGAAGAAGTCGGTGAATATCAGGCATTGGTGGGGATACCCCATCCCTCTAAATAAACAGATACCCACGTTTTCCTGCATCCTCAGGCTGAGAGCATAGCATTTTTCAGATAAGTAAAAATCACAACTTTATTTGTGAAACAGCTCTCTACAATCAAAGGGAACACTGACTCACCTTTTCTGGCAAATGTGATTGAGGACCTCATCACATTTCAGTGATGGACAAGGGGACAAAGAGCAGGACTCTGTCCTAGCCCACATTTGTACAGCATGTTCTGTATGCCTGGCCCTGTGCCACCTGTTTCTTCACCATCCCCTCCAGTGTCCCATGACTCAGGGGTAACAGTCCTATTTGAGAAACTAAAACAGAGAGGTCCTTCTCCCACCTCTCTGAGCCAAAATTTGGACCTGGATTCTTCCACATTCTGTTGGTTCAGTTCTCTGCACCATTTGCAAGTCTACTGACCCTGACTTCCCTGTTGGAATCTTTGGTTGTCTGCTGTGTTTGTTGTGTCTACCTCTCTCTTTTTTATTTGAATATGTTTTTTTTTTTCAAGTTCACAATTTCAAGCTTACAGAAAATTACAAGAATTCCCATCCTCCCATTATCAGATTCTCTGATTGTTGATATTTTGCCAGTTTTTATTCTCTTCTTTCTTGTTGCTTCTCTACACACACACACACACACCACATTTTCACTTGAAGTGCTTGAATTAACTGTAAACATGATGCTCTTTGGCCATAAATGCATCAGTATACATGTCTCCTAACAACAAAGACGTTCACTTATTTAACCACAGGAATCAGAAAAAAAATGAATGAAAATCAGGAAATTAATATCGATATGATGCTGTGACCTAATCTACAGATTTTATTCTGGTTTGGCCAATTGTTTTGACAATGTCCTTTATAATAAAAGAAACTCTCTAATTTGAGCTGCCTTCAGTTCTCACATCTCCTAAGCCTCTTTTCAGGAGAGGAGGCAGGTCTTCTGGCTTCCTTTCTCTTTTATGGCATTGCTAGCTTGAGGACTATACGATGATTATTTTGCAGAATGTCCTTAATTGGTGTTTATCTGATGCTTTATTAGGATGCCACCAAAATAGTGCCTTATTCTGTTTGTCTTATGAGGAGGTGCAGGATGTGATTTGTCTCATATATTATAGATCATTTGGTTACAGAGGTGTTGCTAGATTCCTCCATTCTTAAAGTATTAAAAATTTTAATACTTTAAGAAATTTTAAAAATTTTGTAATAAATAAATACCATATGGAAAGATCTTTTGAGCTGTGAATATCCTACTATTACTCAAACATTTACATATCAGTTTTAGCATTGGTGATGATTCCTTGATTCAATTGTGATAATCATGATGATTACTAAGAGATAATTTTTCTAATTATATTAGTCCTTCTGCACTTACTGATTGTCTTTCTACTGCAAGAAAGAATTTCCTTTTCTTTGGATTTATTTATCTTTATCAATGTAACTCATGGATTCTTATTTCACCCATTGGGTTATGATTGTTTTCTATCCTTATTTTGATGTGAAACTTGTCCCAGATTTGGCCAGTGTTCATCCCTTCAAACTGCCTTCTTTGTCCTTTTTATACATCCCTGTTACTCCTTGAGCTCTTCCTGGCACAAGGTATTTTAGGTTCATCTTTTACATTCATGGCTCCAGGCCTGGAATAGGCCATTTCTTTACATGGCTCTGGTTCTCTTAGTGGAATGTGGCACATAGAAACCAAAATATGAGTGCCAAGTGCACTCATTGCTCTTGAGGTGTCTTTGTTTCTAGATCCTTTCTGTATGTGAGTGTGTGTGTGTGTGCATGCTCACACACATGATCTTTATACACATGGTCCCTGACTAACAATGGTTTGACTTAATGATTTCTTGATTTTTATGATGCTGTGCTGGCATATACATTCAATAGAAGCCATGCTTTTGAATTGTGGATTTTGATCTTTTCTCGGCCTAGTGATATGTGCTACTATATTCTGTCTTATGTGCCTGCATAGTAGCAGCTGTAAGCCACAGCTCCTCCTCAGCCACATGATCAGAAGGGAGAACAACTAATGTTCTATGGTGTACTGTGTTGCTAAGCTATGATGGTCATTTGGCTAGGTGAAGTAAATACATTTTTAACTTAACAGTATCTTCTGCTTACAATAGGTTTTTCAGGATTTAGCTCCCTCAAAAGCCAAGGAGCATCTGTGTCTTTAATTTAAATCCAGCACAACTTAATGTATTCTATCTCCCCAACCCCTTTCTAATTCTGTAACTTCCTTCAACAACGAGAAACCTGAATTTGATAGTCTAATGGATGTTTATTTGTTCAATTTTCAGTTACCCAAAATTATTTTTATCAGGTATTTTAATTTTACTTTTCAACTCATTTTAATTACATAGGTAACCCAAGGGCACATTCTTTTTTTGTGGGGGTGGGGGGCTTACATTTTTTTGGAAATAATTTTGAATACAGGTAAGGTGAGTTTTGTCCTATGCACTTCCCCCTACTCTCAGATCTAACCACTATTATCAGTTCGGTGTGAATCTTTCCAGACGTTTTTTCTGTGCCATTATACACCCACAGAAATTAAAATTGTAATGTTTTGAGTTATCTTTATATAAATGGTTTGATGGTTTACACTCTGATTAGCAACTTACTTTTAAAAATAAAAAAAACAACCCTAAAAAACTCTTGGAGATTTTCCATGTTGGTACATATTGATTCATTTTACTGCATCTTAACTTGAGATGCTGAACTGTAAGGAAATGCCTGGTGTCTGAAGATTCATTTAACATGACAAGTCTATGGAACATTACACATTACTTGAAAAGATTGCATGGCATAGCCATCTCCTATGCAAGTGCCAATATTTCCCTGGAGTTACTGCAGAATAGTATTGTTGGGCAGGACATGCACATTTTGCTGTTAAATTTGCAGATGCCTTCCAAAGTGGCTGGGATGAATGTGATACTACCTGCAGTGACTACCCAGTGTATCCTTGGGCACCTCAGGATGGGCAGAGGCAGCACCTGCCTTTTCATTAAAGACAGAGAATGTGAGGTCCCAGGTGTCTTGAAGTATCAGGCTTTGCAGAGACCCTCTAACTCTCTGTAGGGCAAGTGGTTGGCTTTGGGTCCCTTTCAGGTCTTGGAGTATAGAAATAATGATTCTCACATGTAGAGAGCTCCCCCCTGATGGTACAATTATCAACTCTAGTTTATGTCTTAACTACCCAGAGAGACTTCTGTTACAAGGCAGAAGAACCTTCTGTATGAGGTTGTTGTTGTTTTTTCTTTCAATTTTTGTCTAATTCAATATTGGGTTGGAGGAGATAAGGGTGATCTAAAATCCAACTAGCATCAACATGACTTTTAAGAGTGGCACCTTGTTTCCTAGTCCAATGCATATGAGCAATGGCCCATATATCTTTTGTCATTGCCCCCCATATAGATCTTTCATGCACATGACTTCAATCCCTCATCCATCCAGTGAAAAGGGTGAGGAAAAAATTCCCACTTTTGAGATTTCTCTTACTTAAGGTCACACTGCCAGTGTTGGGACCTGGGCTCAAATCAAGACCTTCAGACCTCAATCCCACGATGTTGTTTTGAAGTAAGATTTTTTCCCCTTGTAGATTGACTTGTAACAATTGAAAAATATAAAGCATTATGATGAAGAACATTTTTTAAATCACCCATGATCAACACTGTCATCCAGACATAACCACCATGAATATTTTCCTATATACTTTATACACATATAACAAAATTATATAGAGTATTTATTTGGGTGCTTTATATTGTGAGCATTTTCTAGTGCCATTTAAATTTTCTTTATAAGATTTTAAATGACTATATAATATCCCATCATGTGGATAGATCATAATTTGGGCAATCCTCCCTAGTTGGATTTAGGCTAATTTTATATGACCATTGTTATAAATAAAGTTTCAAATAATATCCCTGAATGCAAATATTTATTCATATCACTGATCATTTCCTTGGAATACAGGCCTAAAAATGGACTGAAATCAAGGGCTTAAAGTTATGCATGTGTTTTAGGCTCTTAATACCTAAAGCTCGGTTCCACTCCAAAAGGCCTTGCAAAGAACATGACAACTCCCAGGGAAGGGTATCTAGCAGTGTGAGTGACTGCCCCACACATGCATTACACACAAGACATCATGATTTCTTATAGACACATCAAGTTTCCAAATGCAGATGGGGAAGAGTCAGCAAGGTTGAGCAAGCATCCTAAGGTCACAGGGAGGGGATCCAGCTCCATTCCCATTGCTTGATGAACGCCACTCAGCTGCTCCCTCATATCATCTGAACAAGCCTGACCTTGAAAAGGGAGGCACAGAGCCCCCGAGGATGGTATCCTGTGTCGGTGGGACATGCTTCTGCCCCTAACCACCCCAGCTTCTTGCTATCTGAGATGACTCATCCCTTATGCAGGCAGCAGGGCAGTTACCTCTGTAATACCAGCCTCTGGTGCTCACCTCCCTCTGACCTGGGAAAGTTCGGGGCATTATATGATATTGGATATGATGCTTGATATAATGGGTGGTGCAATGCAGTGGGCCCCAGTCTACATAGGGGTGAGTGGATAGATGATATGAGTGACGAGGTTGAAAATGCCCCAGCTTGTTTTAAGTGATGTTTGTTAATGGGTAACAGTATAATCTTAGGTTGAGTTAGCAGTGTAAATTAGGAATCTACTAAGAACCAAGCATGAAATAATGCTAAGGTCCGACTAAGGAAATTGAAATTGTGGTTCCTCTAAGTACACTGGAGAAAAATCCATAAGGGAAAAATACAAAGCCCTGTACTTCTCTTAATTCATAAAAATCAATAGTGAATAATTCTATCTACGGAGACATGAATACCCTTATTTTATTGAAGACTTCAAAGAGATTGGTTTAGGAGGACTCTGATTGTAGTATCAACTTGACTAGGTTGAGGGAGACTTAGATAGCTGATAAAACATTTTTTTGGTATGTTTCTGAAGGAGATGTACATTTGGGTCAGTGGACTCAATGAGGAAGATTTGCTCTCGAGGTAAGCAAGAACCATCCAATCAGCTGGGGGCCCAGATAGAACAAAAGGCAGTGGAGAGACTTTTAAAATTTTTAATTTTTTTTTTTTTTACTTTCCTAGAGCTGAACACCATTCCTCTCCTCTCCTTGGACATCAGAACTCCAGGTTTTCTGGCCTCAGGACTCTGGAGTTTGAACCAGTGGACCCCTGGGTTCTCAGCATTTGATCTTAGACTGAAAACTATACCTTTTACTTCCCTGGATCTGATGCTTTCAGACTTGGACTGAACCATGCTACTGCCATTCTTGGGTCTCTAGCTTGTAGATGGCCTATCATGGGACTTCTCAGCCTCCATTATCATGTGACCCAGTTCCTCTCATCCATCCATTGTCTGGCTGGCTATTCATCCTATTGGTTCTGTCACCCTGATGAACTCTGGTTAATGCAAGAGCTTTCTGGAAGAGATTTTAAGTAAGGATTTGAAGATCAGAATGGCCATATATAAGAGAAAATCACTGGTCCACTAAGTAGCTAAGTAACACATTTTAAAAATGTAGTCTAAAAATTCCTTGGGGAAATGAAGTTACTTTTGTAATTATCTATGTGAATGAAGTCCTTTGGATAACTGTCTGCTAGGAGTGAAGTCAGGATGGGACTACAGGGCAGATTGCCTAATTGGAGTAAGGCATATGGGTCCAATGAGCCTCACAGGTTTATGGAATAGCTCCATATTTTCCAAACTTCTCTGATGATAAAAATTACCATCTTAGCAATTCTGATTGAGTGGGACAGAACAGCACCTGGGAATATATGTTTTAGCAAGTGTTTCAGGTGATTCCTAGTATTAAGAAACACTGGATAGTGAATGTAAAACCTCTTGACCAGATCTTTAAAAAATGTTAATGAACATAATATTACCTGGGGAATCTTGTTAAACTGCGGATTCTAAATCTGCATGTCTAGGATGGGGCCTGAGATTCTGCATTTCCTGCAACTTTAAAAGTGGTGCTGATATTGGTCCTTCAAAGACCATATTTTGAAAAGCAAGCAGGCAGAGCAGGAGTCTCAAACAGGTGGCTCTTGACACAGATGGTCAGATGTGTTTTGTTTGGCTTTGTACGTATTTAATTTTGTCAAGTTTTGTTTTCAATAGTTAAAAATTGGAAAGCTTCCACTTCTGATCCTGATGAAATCACTGGCACCAGAACTGTTCTCCTTCCATAAACAACTATAAAACTAGACACACTATATGAGAACTAGTGTTGAGCAATACAAAACAGCACAAATCAGTGCTTCCTAAGAGAAGGGAAGCCCATGAGATGAACCCTCTTGTCACTTAGCCCTCCTCATAAGTTACTAATAAATAACTTAATCAGTGCACCAAACTGATGTCTGAGCAGGCATGGTAGGCATGCTGAGCTGAAGGGACAGATGTCAGAGTTTGGGTCACTTCAAGTGCCTGGATTTGCACTGTAAAGAATCAAAGAAAGGGTGCTGTGTGTGTGTGTGTGTGTGTGTGTGTGTGTGTGTGGCCCTATACAAGTCCCTGGCTGAGGGCCAGACTGCACATGCATAAAGATCACTCAAGGCTTAGCTCAGAGAACCTGTTAGGGAACTGAAAGCAGAACAAAGAGAACAGAGGTTGAGAAGTGACAGCGCAAGAGCATTGTTGTGGGGGATGGATGTTGGACCCTTGACCCTATTGTAGTGAAGAGGTCTCCTGAGCACTTTGTTAGCATCCCAGACATCCTTTAAGACACCAGGAAAGTTGTGTCTTAGGTAAAAGAGCTACTCTAGATTTGCCATAATAAAGTCTAAATTTGAACTCCAATAAGATTCACAGGGTAGAGAGTTTGGATGTTGAGTCCTGACAAGTTAGAGGGCTCAGTAAATGCATTTGTCTTTTCATAGTTCTGAATTAAGAAAGCATAAAACCAATTACATATAAATTCTGGAGAATCTTCCTACAATTGGATGGCCTCATGAAAAAATATACACATTCCTAAAAAATGATGATAGATAATATGTCTCTCTACAACATATAACCCCTAATGTGCAGCATTAAATCAAACATTGCTAGAAAGAAAGGTGGAAATATAAGTCATGAATGAAGAGAATGTAGTCAATAGAAACTGAACATGAGATGGCCTACATATTGGCAGTAGCAAAGACTTCAAATGAGCTATTATAAATATTTTCAAAGAATTAAAGGAAAATATGGTCTTAATGATAAAACAGAAAGAAGAATTTGAGCAGTGAAAAGTAAACAAAAAAAAAAACTAAATGGAAACGTTAGAATTAAAAATTACAATAACTGAGTTAAAATTTTCAGATGAATTTAATAGAAGAATATAAGAGGACAAAGAAAACCTGGTCTTGTTTATGGATCAATAAACATTTTCCAATCAAATGTATAGGAACATTTTTTAAAAAATAGAGCCTTAGAGACCTATGTGAAAATATTAAGTTGTATAACAACTCACAAAATATAAGAGTCCTCAAGACAATATGGGGAAAAATTAAAGCAATAGTAAAGCTATTTTCATCATAATAGAATGATATCACTCACCTTTTCTACTCCAGTTCTTTCATGTGTGTACAGTGAAGCTTCTCAGACACTGCCTGCGTGATATCACAACAGATTGGACACAGAAACAAATATTCGAAACTTTCTTCTATTAAGTCAAAAATAACAGTCAGAAAAAATATATTCCATTCTTCATCCTAAGATTTAATTTTTTTTCAATAAGATTGTTATTTATGTGAAGTGGTATTATTATATGTGTCAATAAATGTTTTTAACATTTCTCTAATACAGTAAATATGAGTGAATAAAACCACATAAACAAATGCTTTTGGGGGTTCTTGAAATTTTTAAATAGTGTAAAGGAGTATTGAGATAAAAAACCATGAGAACAACTGGTTTCATGTACATGTTCAGGAAAAAGAAGATAATGATAAAACACACAAGAACATTTCAAGAAACAATGCTTGAAAACTTAACAAATTGATGAAAACAGTGACTTAAAATATAGAACAAAACAAATAAAAAAAAACTAAGTTAATCCGAAGTAAGATAAATAAAATGTAAATCATCAAAGTCAAATTGCCAAAAATCAAAGCTAAGAGCACTCTAAAAGCAGCACTATTAAAAAACATACTTTGCATACAGAGAAAGAAATAACAAGAACAATTGACTGAATGCTGACTTCTCATCTTAAACAATGTAGACCGAGACAATTGAATTGTATTTTTAAAATGTAAAAGAAAAATATTCTGGGTCAACACAGATATATCCAGCAAAAGTAGCCCCTGAAAGTGAGAATGAAATCAAGTTATTTTCAGACAAAAAAAAGTTCATAACATTTATTGTTAGCATACTTACATTACAAGATATGAAAAAAATTCAGGTTGAAGGGAATGATACAAAAATTAATTTAGATCCACAGGTAAGGAATAAAAGGCACCAGATATTGGACATGAGCGTATTAATATAAAAGTATTTCTTTTTTCTCATAATTTTAATTAAGAGAAAACTACCTAAAATATAAATAATGACATTGTAGAGTGCTATTTAACATGTACGTAAAATAGAAAAAGAACAATCACAGTGAAGATATGAGATGATAATATTTTCTTGTGAAGTAAGAAAGCATCAAATATGAAATGTGAAGTGCAAAGAATTATAATATTGACTCTGAATAGAGATTTACAAGTTAAAAATGTATACTATTATTCCTACACCAAGCATTAGAAAATTTAAAAAGTATTAAAAAACACCAATAGAAAAAGTAAAATGGAGTCATGAAGATATTTGATAAACCTAAAATAATTTAGGAAAAGAACAATAGAATTTAAAAACAAAACACTAGACAAATGGAGATCAAATGCTAAGCACCCTAATTAAAGATGGAGATTATTGACTGGGAAAAACAGACAACATTCAACTCTTTATTGTCTACAGTAGACATTGTAAATATAAAGGTTAAGAAAACATGAATGTAAAAGGATGGGAAAGATATACCATGCAAGCAATAAGCCTAAGAAAGCTGGCATGACTAAATAAAATCAGAGAAAGTAGATTTCAAGACAGAATTTTATAAGACATACATGTTACATAATGATTAAAAATCAATTAACTAGCCAGATAGAACAATTCTAAATAGATATACCTCTAATCATAGAGCATTAAATTTCATGAAGAAAAAGGTAATAGAAATAAAGAGAGCTGGACAAATCAGTAATAATAGAGATATTTTAACATTCTCACTAATTGATAGAAAAACACAAACTTGATAAAGATTCAGGAGATCTAGATAGCAATATCTGCCCTCCTTACATAATTGGCATTTGTAGAACTATATCCAAAACCTTCAGAATATATATTCTTTTCAAATGCACACAGAACAATCACTGGAATAGCTTGTATTCTCTGTCATAAAATGATTGTCATCAGAATTGAAAATATTGCTATTTTATAGAGCTGTTCTTTGAATATAATAGAATTAAATTAAGTCAGTGTAAATGAAATACCTTGAAAAATCTTTAAACATTTTGAAATAAAACAGTTTTCTAAATAATTCATGAGTCAATGAAAATCACATAGTAAGTTAAAAATAGTTTGAAACTAACAAAAACAAAAAAATATAACATTTTGAACTTCGTGAGTGTGATGCTTAAAAAATACTTTGAAGGGGCTGGGATTGTAGCTCAGTGGTAGAGTGCTTGCCTCGCATGCATGTGTGAGGCACTGGGTTCGATCCTCAGCACCACATAAAAATAAATAAATAAAGAGATTGTGTTCATCTACAACTAAATATATATATATATATTTAAAAAATACTTTGAACAAAATATATGCTTCAAATGCCTAGCCTATTTAAGAAAAGGCTTAATATTAACACTGATTATTAGTTCCATCTCATAGAGATAGGAAAAGTAAATAATCCCAAAGTAGGAGAGAATAAAGATAAGAACAAACATCAACAAATAGGAGACATAGTCATGAAGAAAACGAATAAGACCAAAAATGAGTTAATTGAAATGATTAATAAAATTGATAAATCTCTAACAAGAATGATTAATAGAAAAATAAAGAAAATGCAAGTGAGGAACAATCACTGGAATAGCTTGTATTCTCTGTCATAAAATGATTGTCATCAGAATTGAAAATATCAGAAATGCAAGTGAGGATATTAATATATAAACTACAGAATATCAATACATAGACAAAAGAATAAAGTATCCATATCCTAAAGAATAGTAAGGAATAATAATAAAGAATGTTATAATACTAAATATGATGAACATTGATATGTCAACAGATTTTACAATTTAGATAAAATGGACAAATTCTATAAAACTTAACCAAGGAGAAATAAAATATTTAATAGTTTTATTTATATCTGAAAAAAAATGCCTTTTTATGCTCTTGATCAGTTGCTTTGGTCTGCAGGTTTTTGGTGAATTCTATCCCACTATTGTATTTATGCATTTGTTGTCTAGTATTTTCATGTTGTGTCTATAAAATCATAGCCCAGATCAATGCCAAGAAGCATTTTCCCTATGCTTTCTTCTATTAGTTTTATAGTTTCCGATTTTATTTTGAAGTCTTTAATGCATTTTGAAGGTTGGGAAGGTAGCTCAGTGGCACAGCACCTGCCTAGCTTGTGTAAAGTCCTGGGTTCAATTCTCAGCACTGTAGGAAAACAGAAGTGTTTAATCCCTTTGGAGTTAATTTTTGTATATGGTATGGAGATAGCGTTCCAATTTCTGCATGGCAAAAGCAAAATAATCTGGAGTGAAAAAAACAGTTTATGAAGGGGGAGAAAATTTTTGCAAACTATAAATCTGGTATGCAGTTAACATACAAAATGCATACATAACTCAAACAACTCAACAATAACAACAAAAATTGAATTAAAAGAGGACAAAGGACCTAAATAAACATTTCACCAAGGAAGACACACAAATGGCTTAGTATATCTGCATCAGGAAAATGCACATCAAAACCACAATGAGACCTTCTGCTTGTTTCAATGGCTATTATCTAAAAGATGGAAGAGCTGAGCACAGTGGTGCACTCCTGTAATCCCAACAGGAGGCTGAGGCAGGAGGATTTCATGAGTTCAAAGCCAGCCTCAGAAAAAGTAAGGCATTGAGCAACTCAGTGAGATTCTGTCTATAAATAAATACAAAATAGGGCTGGGTATGTGGCTGTGTGGTGGAGTGCCCCTGAGTCAATGCCCCAGCAAAAAAGATGAAAGATGAAGAGTTGGCTAAGATGTTGTAGTCTGTGGTGGGAATGTAAATTGGTATAGCCATTACGGAACACAGGAGGAAGAGTTGTCCAAGAACTAAAAATAGAAAATACCATAAATTCCAGCAATCACATTCAGGGGCATATATCCAAAGGAAATGGAATCATCATGTTTTAAAAATGTTTATTAGTTCATTATAGTAATCTTACATGCATAAAATATAGTATGCTCCATTATTAGGACAGTACTTCCTCATTCTGTCCTCTCTGCCTGCCCCCTATTCCCCTTCGTCTACTCTACTGGTCTTTCTTCTATTTATTTTTTTCAATGGTGTTTTATAGACATACGTAAATGTGGAATTCACTGTGGTATATTCATATATGTACACAGCATAATTTGGTCAATTTCATTCCACGGTTCCTCTCTTTTCCCATTCCCCTCCTTCCCCCTCAATTCCCTTCCTCTACTTCACTGATCTCTCTTCCAGTTTCTTGGGATACCTCCTTTCCTTCCTTGTTTTTCTCTAGCTTCTGCATAAGAGAGAAAACATTTGACCCTTGACTATCTGCGTCTGGCTTATTTCACTTAGCATTATATTCTCCAGTTCCATACATTTACTAGCAAATGCCATCATTTCATTCTTCTTTATAGCTGAGTAAAGCTCCATTGTGTAGATATACCACAATTTTTTTCCCATCCATCTGTTGACAGGCACTTGGGATGGTTTCATAACTTGGCTATTGTGAATTGTGCTGCTATAAACATTGATGTGCCTGCATTACTATAATATGGTGATTTTAGTTCTTTTAGATAAATACCAAGGAGTGGGATAGCTGGGTCATTCACTGGTTCCATTCCTCGTCTTTTGAGGAATGTCCATTCTGCTTTCCAAAGTGGTTGTATTAAGTTGCAGTCCCACTCACAATGTATGAGTGTGCCATTTCCCATATCCTCACCAGCATTTATTATTTTTGTGTTCTTGATAATTGCCATTCTCATTGGAGAGAGATGAAATCTCAATGTAGTTTTGATTTGCATTTCCCTGATTGCTAGGGATGTTGTGTGGGATGTTATATTTCTTTCATTGAGAAGTATCTATTTAGTTCTTTGCCAATTTACTTATTGGACAATTTGGGTTTTGGTGTTAATATTTTCTTTTTAGTTTTTTACATATTCTGTATATTAGTCCTGTTAGAGTAGAAGCTGGCAAAGATTCTCCTATTCCATAGACTCTCTTTTCATGCTTTTGTTTCCTTTGCTTTTCAGAAGCTTTTTAATTTGATTTCATCCCACTTATTGATTCTCCACTACAAGATTTCAAGAGCTAATAAATTTATCAAAGTGGGGCTGGGATTGTAGCTCAGCGGTAGAGCGCTTGCCTCACATGCATGAGGCCCTGGGTTTGATCCTCAGCACCACATATAAAGCAATAAAAAAATAAAGACATTGTGTCCATAAAAAAAAATTTATCAAAGTAACATTGTGAACAACATATCAAAAATCAATAGCTTTTCTATATTCCAATAAAATGAATCTACTGAGAAGGAAATCAAGAAAACTACCCCATTCACAGTAACCTAAAAAAAAAAAAAATACTTGGGAATAAACCTAACCAAGGAGGTGAAAGATCTCTACAATGAAAAGTATTGAACACTGAAGAAAGACATTGAAGAAGATCTTAGAAGATGGAAAGACTTTCTGTGTTCTTGGGTAAGCAGAAATAATATTGTCAAAATGACCATATTACCAAAAACATTATACAGATTCAATGCAATCCCTATCAGAATACCAATAACAGTATTAAATTCATTTGGAAGAATAAGAGACTAGAATAGCCAAAGCAATATTGAGCAAGAAGATACTGAGCAATACTAGAGGCATCACAATACCTGATCTCAAATTATATTTCAGAGCTATAGTCACAAAAACAGCATGACATTGATCTCAAAATAGAAACAGACTGATGGACTAGAATAAAACACACAGAGACAAACTCTAATGATAAAGTCATCTGAAAATCAACAAAAATGCCAAAAACATGGTAGAGAAAAGATTAGCATTTTAACAAATAATGCTGAGGACACTGGATATGTAGAAGAATGAAACTGGGTCTTTATCTTTCACCTTGCACAAAAATCAACTCAAAGTGCATTAAAGACCCAGGCATTCGACCAGAAACTTTGCACTCTCTAGAAGAAAACATAGGGTCAACATTCCAATATATTGATGCAGGCACTGGCTTCCTTAACAAGACACCTAATACTCAAGAAATAAAGCAAAAGATCAATAAATTGAATCAATATCTTGAAGAGATATATATGCACCTCCACATTCATTGCTGTGTGATCAAGATATGGAGACAACTTGTATCCATCAACAGATGATTGAATAAAGAAAATGTGAAATCTGTCTGTCTCTCTCTATGTGTGTGTGTGTGTGTATGTGCGTGCACACATGCGTACATCTCTCTCTATATACATATGTACATATATAGAGAAGTTCTGCCATTTGTGACAACATGAATGAACCTGGAAATCATTATCCTAAGTGAACTAAGCTAGGCACAGACATACTGCATGATTTCACTCATACATGAAAACTAAAATGTCAACATCATAAAAAAAAAGAGAATAGTGATTACTGGACTTGAGGGTGAGGGAAATGGGAAGTGATGGTCAAAGGGTACACAGGCTGGGTTATATGGAATGAGCAAGTCCAGGGGATCTAACATACAGCAAGATGAATATACTGTATCGTACTCTTGGTATTTGCTAACAGAATTGAGCTTAAGTGTTTTCAACACATGCTGCAGTCTGCATAGGTGTCTCTCAAAGGTCCATGTGTTGAAGGCTTGATGGTCTGGGTGGTGCTGTTGGAAAGTAGTGAGCCTTAGGTGTGGGGCCTTGTGGGAGGTCCTTTGTGCTTTGGAGGTATGCCTTTAAAGGGAATTGTGTGACTCTGGTGCCTTCCTCATTGTTTGCTCCCTGGTCATGATGTAAACGGGCTTTGTTCCACCATGAGCTCCTACTAGGATATGCTGCCTTGACATAGGCCCAGAATATACAGATAACTGATTACAGACTAGAACCTCCCAAATGGTGAGCCAAAGTAACTCTTTTCTCTTTGCAAGCTGGTTTTTCTTAGGCATATCATTATGGTGACAGAAAGCTAATATACCACAAAGAAAGAAAGATGGTAAAGCTATGTGAGGTGAGAATATGTTAATTGGCTTGATTGTGGTAATCATTTCACACACAATACATACACAGAAACATGATGGCATCGTCCACCTTAAATACATACAATTTTTATTTTTCAAGCATACCTCAGTAAAGCTGGAAAAAATATAAAAGAATTGAATTTATTATAAAAAATCTTCCCATAAAAGAGATCCCATGCTGAAATGAGTTCACCAATGAATTCTATCAAACATTTATGAAAGTAATAACAACAATATTACATGAACTTTTTCCAAACATACAGGAGGAAGACTGCTTCCTAACATACTTTATTAGGCTAGCATAACCCTGATATTAAAAGCTGACAACACCATTAGAAGGAAAGGAAATTACAGACCAATATCTCTTATGAACACACAAACCAAAATCTTCAACAAAATATTAACAAATTGAATTCAGCACTATATAATGGGTACACCCCATATTACAAAAATGTGTCAACATTGAAAAATTAATCAATGTAATTTAATGCATTGTAGAATGAAGTAGAAAAGGCACAATCATCTCAATAGATGCAGAAAAAGGAGTTTGATGAAATCCAAAACCCATTCATGATGAAAAAAATACCTCAGCAAATTACAAATAGAAGGGAACTTTCTCGTAGTGGGAATTCATGAAAATTATAGAACACCCATCTTTCTTACTGTTTAAATACAGAATGCTTTCCCACAAGACTGGGAGCAAGGCAAAAATGTTCAATCTTATTACTTCTTTTCTATATTGTACCAGATGTCCTGGACAGTGCAATAAAGGAAAACAAGTAGTATACCCACTGACATAAACAGTGTCAAGGAATGACTCAAACAGATTATTAACAGATAGTATGATATGTGCCTGGAAAATCCGAAAGAATTTATAGCAACCTGTTAGACCTAAAAACAAACTTATCAGAAAGGTCACAGAACGCCAGATGAACATACAAGATTAAGGTATTTACACATAAGTGACAATTAATTAGAAAGTAAAATTTAAATATAAAATATAAGGAGTAAATTTAATGAAGATCATACAATATTTCTACATGGAAAACTATAAAGCATTGCTAAAAGAAATTAAGGCATTGAAAGAGATAGCTTGTTAATGGATTGAGAGACTAGGTAGTGTTAAAGTATCCCTTGTCCCCAGATTGAACACTAGATTCAACAGCATTCCAATGAAAATCTCAGTAGACTTTTTCTTTGTAAGAATTAACAAAAAGATCCTAATATTTATCAGAAAGTGCAAAGGACCTAGAATAGCTAAAACAATTTTTAAAAAAAAATTGGAAGAATCACTCTCTTTGAACTAGGAAGGAGGCTTCAATCTTTACTTCACTTTGTTCTCAAGAAATAATATGAAATGAGCCAAGGATTTAAGCCTAAAGCCCCAAACTATAAAACTTCTAAAAGATAGCGTAGGAGAAAAACTTGGCAATTTAGGGTCAGATAAATATTTCTAAGGACACAAAAAACATTAACTGAAAAAGAAAAAGGACAAATTGCATCTCACCAAAATTAAAACCATTTGCCCTTAAAGGGGCTTTGACAAGAAAAGGAAATATCAAGCCACAGAGTAGGAGATGCTATTTGCAAAGCATATATCTGATAAAGACTTGTATCCAGAGTGTATAAAGTTCTCTTAAAATTCAATAATAGAAAATAAACAACTAATAAATAAGGGGCAGAAGATTTGAACACACGATTCACAAAAGAAATACTCAAATGGCCAACGGGCATGGCAATAAAAATTCACTAGGAAAGAATTTAAAATAAGAAGGAGGCTTCCTTTCACAAAAATATGAGATTGTAAACCCGGAAATCACAGCTTTCCCTACAAAATGAAAGTGTGCTCTGCAGGAACAAAGACAGAGCAGAGAAAGAACAGAGAAATCTCCTGCCCAGGTCCTCACTCCAGTCCGCTATGCAAATGAGAGATGCAAATGTAGGGGAAGTGCTCCTTCCTGATTGGCTTATTGCAGGTCTCTGCTCATTAGTCAAGTTCAAGCAGCAAAACAAGATTTTCTGAAGGGTGTTTAGCTTGGCAGTGGAAACAAGAACATGCAGAGTTCAGTATGTAGTTCTTCTGGGAACACAGAGTATGTGTGTGACTGCCTTCATCACCCCCACCTCTGCCCCAAAGCCAGCAAATGGCTACCAGACTACTTTTTAAATTTAGGCTTAGTTAGTCACTTGGGGGACTTTCTTGGAGATTCAACTTTTCTTAACATTCACAGAGCCCATAAAACGATGCTAAACTCCATTAATTATTAGGAAAATGCAAATTAAAATGAGATACTACTTCATCTCTAAATGACTAAAATTATGGGCTTTTTAGCCCTGTAACACATTGATGAGGAGTTTGAGCAGCTGGAACTATCATCTATGACTGGGGGATGGGGGTGTAAAGTGGTGCAATCACTTTGAAAACTGTTTGGCAGCTTTGTGTAAAGTTAAGCATACACTTACCAAATGACTCAGCAATTCCATTTCTGTACTTTGCCCAAGAGAAATGAAAACATATGTCTATAAAAAGACTTGTCCAGGAATGTTCATAGTAGCTTTATTCATAATAGTCCAAATCTGGAATGAATTCAAATGTCTACTCATGGAGAATGAATAATAGGATACATTTATTTCATGGAATACTACTCAGTCATAAAAAAGAATACGAATACACACAACAACATGGATAATTCTCACAGACATTATGTTGAGTGAAAGAAATTGGACAGGAAAAGCATGCCTTCTGTGTGATTTTACTTATATTAAACTCTAGAACAAACAAATCTTATCTGTAGGGATAGAAACAAGATCAGCTATTAACCAACAGTGGGATGGGAGGGAGGAAAATGAATTCGAGGAGAAAGAGGGAACTTCCTACAGAGATGAAATGATAGTTGCATGGATGTCTACTTTTGTCAAATGTCATTTTTCTGTGCATTTAAAATGTGCATAGTGTGTTGATATTTGTTAAGCTTGTATAAGATTGATTGTAAAGGAATTTTACATAAAAATCAAAACTTTAGGATTACCTTGAAAAGAGAGGCATGCATATCCTGGATAGGCAATCCCAGGTAGCATCCACTGGGTGGAGTTGAACTATAAATTGTTATTCAGATGGGGCAGGTGACCCTCTGGGTTTTCACATTCCACTCTAGTTTGGATCTGAGAATCCCATGTGTTAAAGGCTTGGTCCCCACCTCATGGCACATCAGGACCAAGTGGAACATTTGAGGTGGGGCCTAGTGGTAGGAGATTAGGTCATTGGGGGTGTGTCATTAAAGAGGATGCTGGGACTATGGCCCTTTTCTTGTCTGTCTCTTTTTTGTTTCCTGGTTGCTGTGAGGCCTCCTCCACCACATGCTCCTGCTATGATGTACTGTGCTGCCACAGGTTCAAAGCAACCGAGGACTGAAACCTCTGAAATTGTGAGCCAAAATTAACCTTTTCTCCCTAGAAGTTGTTTACCTCAGGTATTTTGTCACAGGAACAGAAAGCTAACACACTCTGTCTCCATCTTCATTCATTTGTGCTGCCGAGTTACTGTTTGTTGACCTCTGCTCTTAAAAGAAAATGTCCATTTATTCCTTGACTTATTCAGCCAGAAATTATTCACCAACTATATCCAAGCTGGGCATGGTGGTGCATGCCTGTTATCTCAGTGGCTTGGGAGTCTGAGGCAGGAGCGTCACGAGTTCAAAGCCAGCCTCAGCAACTTAGAGAAGCCCTGAGCAACTTAGCGAGACCCAGTCTCAAAATTAAAAATAAAAATGGGTTTCAGATGTGGATCAGTGGTTAAGCACTCCTGGGTTCCATCTCCAGTACCCCTCCCCCCTGCCAAAATCCTCAATTCTCTGGACTAGCCATTTCTTCTACTCAAGATCAAACTCCTGTTCATTTAAGCAGCAGAGACAGAGGGGAGCAAGGCTATGGTATCTTATAGTCCCTCCCCCAAGCTTAGCTATGGCTCAGGGGGATGGAGTAACATGCTTTGATTCTCTTGGAACCAGAGAACAAGGCCAAGAAGGAGGAGGTACCACTCTTGATTCTGATCATCCCTGACTCCTGGGCTTTTCCCGTATGATCAGTTCTGGGATGGAGGAGGCTGTGATTGAGATGGCATTACAGAAAACCCAATCAGGGCATATAAATCAGGGTCTGGAGTTAGAGAAAAGTGGGATTTTATAAAACGGATCATTATTGTATGGCTTCAGCTGTGTAAATCAGTCAGTTGTTGCTAAAGTGTGAAGTGAATGCTCTTAAATCAAAACATTTTCTTTAGGAATTCCTGGGCACGACCTGTAAAGCTGCTGTAGGATCTGTAAGCTCCAATTGCAGTTATGTAAATGCATTGCCTTCCCTATAAAGCAGTTGAATGTTTTAACTAAATCTAATTCTTAAAATAATGATTTCTGAATCAAAACTTTGCTGGGAAGATTTACAGGCAAGTTTTATAAATCAGAGGCAAGATATATAACTCAGATAGTGAGAAGTGCAGATTTATAAATCCAACTTGTAAATCAGGAGGAAAAACATCATGTTTTACACTAAATAATATTTTTACAAATGGCACCTCATACATCATGCAATTGCCACAAATCTTTCACACCGGAGTCAGGATACATAATATGAGGCTGAATCACAAAGGAAATTGAGGCCTGGGTGGTGAAGTCGGGGTTGGGGTGTGTGGCTTTGGAAAGATGCTCCCGGGACTCCCTCATCAATGAGATAGACCCAGGAATCAGACTCATTTGGGATTGGAATTCCCTTGGGACTCCTGAGAGCTGGGACTCTCAGGATGAATACCATCACCATCCAGGTCTCAGTTTACAGGTCTATAAATTGCAGATAATAATTCCTTTGTCAAAGCATTGTTGTGAGGATTAGATGAGATAATATCTATGAAACAATTATCTCTGCTTCATAAATGTCAGGGATCTCTCTCTATAATTTTATATTTATTACTATAAATATCATCATCATTATTTTCAGTCTATATTCCTTTCCTATCTCACGACTCAGAAAAGACAGGGCAGTGGGAGATGAGGTGATAACGGGGTTGTGGACTCCAGGGCTGTAGATTCTGGAAACTAGCTGGCCCTCTCGGATCCCAATTGTGTTAGTTCGGATCATTTATCCTACTATTCTTCTGCCTGCAAGAATTTCTCCCTAAAAAAGGTTTCTAGAGAACAAGATTTTGAGACCCGAGTTCTATGCAGAATTTAAATAAAAGTTAATGTTTTTAAGAAGCTTGTTACAAAAATAATACATTTTTATTGCAGAATATTTGAGAAATAATGAAAATCACCAATACCCTTGCTACCCAGAGATAATCACTGATAACTTTTTGGTTATCCTCTTAAAGTCTTTTTCTATGCATATATTTACATACATACATTTTAAAAGACAAAATATGAGACTACATTGTGTGAGTTCTTTTGCAACTTTTTTTCACTTAAACTATATATTGTGGAACCTTTTCCAGAGTCACTAAATAGTTTGCAGTATGATTTTTTTATGACTGTGGATTATAATGCACCATAATTTATTTAAGCAGTTCCATATTGTCAGACATTTATTTTGTTTTTAATTTTTTGCTCTTATAAACAACCTTCCAGGGAACATCTTTTAAATAAATTTCTGCAGTTATTTATGATTATTTTCTAAGGATAAATTCCTAGAAGAAGAATTGCTGTGTAAATGGGCGATGCAGGTTTTAAAGAATTTTGCCAAGTTACCCCTCTGGAAAGGTTGCATCCTCTTTAAGCTCATGCCAGCCAGCCATGGTGCCCAGTTTTCCACACTTTAGACCATCTTTTTCTCTTTTTTTTTTAAACTGTCAATGTAACAGCTGAAAAATCGTGTTTCCCTATTGTTTCAGTTTGCACATCTTTGACAACTTGTAAAGTTAAACATTTTTCATGTTTTTTTGCTGTTAGTACTTCTTTTGTGAATTTCCTAATCATCTCCTTTGTCCACATTGACATTCCAGAGCATTAAGAATATAAACCCTTTGTTACATATCTTGACTTTTGTATTTTCTGTTTTTCATTTGCCCTTAAGAAGGGAGAAGATTTGAGTTTTCCTATGGCCCATGTTATAACATTATAGTTTCCTGTAATACACAACTTAAAGATTTCCCCAGCATCAAATCAGATAATCATGTACCTACATTTCCTTCTAGTTTTTTTGTATAGGTATTTTTAAACTTTTAATCAACTTGAAATTTATTTTAGGATGTGATATGAAGCAGTAATGAATGATCTCACTATTAATAGTCCATGATTTACCTCTCATCATTTCCCCTAGAGATTTGAAATACCCTCCTACTACAACTAAATTCCTGTGTTCTTCCTACCTGCCCATACCAGTCCAGTACCACTCTATTTTAATTATTGTAGTTTTAGAGTCTATTCTGATATCTGCTTGTGAAAATGTTTCTAATCTTTTTGTTTGTTTAAGCTTTGCTTATTTTATTAATTCTTCACACAACATACTCATTTTGTTAATTTCAAAGTAAAAGTTGAATTGTAATTCCAATAGATTTATATGCAAGTTCACGGTGAATCCATACCCTTGCATTTTTTAGTCTCCTCTTCCAAGAACATGTCATGTGTCCCCTCTGAATTTACCCTTCTTGAATCTACTTCAGTAACACTGTTCTCTCCACTCCCTTCCAAAAGCCACTGGGTCTAGACAGCTTCCCAATCAAGTAGGACTAAAGTCACTTGACCCAATTTCAATGCCAAATTTGGAATCCCAAGGTCTTTTTGTGGAAAGAGGAGACGGAGAGCGGTTAGGATCTGAGATTACAGTGGTGAGGCTGTTTGTGCCTCTTTTTGGAGAGCCCTTGCTTTTAGGAAGGTTTCTCAGGAAACTTCAAGCACTCAAGTCTACAGATGATCCTGCAGTCACTGTCCTATGCAAGATGCCTCTGTGTAGGCCCTTCTTAGTGTATTGATAGGATCAGTAAACATCTTCATTTAAATGAACACTGCTCTCTGCATTCTGCCTATGGAAAGAGCTAGTAATTCCCAGAGTTTAAATAACTAGAGGTAGAAAATTTGACCCTCAGCTTCTGATCAAAGTAAAACGAAGCAAATAATAACAGGAACAAAACTCACCTGTTCAGGGAAGCCATACTGATATTGTCTCTAATAGAATTCATTGGTGAATTTAGGATTCATGAGAGCTCCATTAATCCTTGCTTATTTTCTAGGCATTGCTGGACTCCCTCTATTCTCCTTCCAACTCTCCAGTAGAGGTATGGTCCTGTGCCCGCTAGTGTATCTGAAATTAAAGAAGGCAGCTCTAGATGTTGCATGGAAAATGTTGTAGGGTGTGAGAGCAATTGTAGGGACAAGTTAGAGGTCTGTCAACATGACAGCTTTTGCAGACTTGCTGGAGAGCTGTGCTGATGGAAGGAAGGGGACTGAATCTGGATAAATGTTGGTGATAGAATGTGTAAAACTGGGTGACGGCATTAGAGAAAAGGAGATATCAAAGATGATTCCCAGAAGGCTGGAGTAGAAGTGGATTTGGAGACAACTGGACTCCTTGGAGTTGAATTTAAGACATGGCTGTGTGGATTCAGGTTCTCTTGACCCTACCTCCAGTTCTCCCAAGTGAAAAGGAAGAATTTTAGTGTATGTAATGGAAAGTCCAGAGGTAAGATTGACTTTCAGACCCAGGTACCCAACTTCGCATCCAGATACCTGTCCCTCCTTCTTTCCTCCCTTCCTTCCCTATCTTTCCCCTCTAAACTCTGATTTCTCTGTGTTGCCTTCATCTTCTGGTTGGTTCTCCATGAGTATCAAGGGGAAAAGTTAGTCTAGCCACTTCAACTTATATTGTACCCCCTTAGCAGTTCCAGTGGGTAATATTTTTTTTCTTCCCCAAGTTGCATCAGTAAAATTGTCGGGTATGAATATTCTTGATCCCCTTTTAACTCAATACTCCTCTTTATAATAATCTGTCTCTGGTTAAGCTATCACATGACTAAACTACATTCAAAATGTATCTGCAAGGGCTAGTTTGCAACAACAGTAGAGAGAAAGGTGGAAAGGAAGGAAGGAAGGAAGGAGACAGGGAGGACGGGAAGGAAGGAAGAGAAAGAAGGAAGGAAGTGAGGAGGGAGAGAGGGAAGGAGAAAGAAAGGAAGATATTAGACAAATCATGGATGATTACTGTTTGTCCATAGATATTTGACTTTAAAATTCATTGCATAATATGACTTTGAGAATGAAATCAACTCTATGAATACTTGTGCCAGGACAATAAATGTAAATAGAGACTATCCTGCATAAATGGGGCCATAGATCATCTTACTCCCAGGGATCTGGTGTTCACATAAGAAGGCTGAGATAGGACAGAAGATTTAGAAGTGTTAGTGGCCAGGTGCGGTGGTACATGCCTATAATCCCAACAGTTTGGGGGCTGAGGGAGGAGAATTGTGAGTTCAAAGCCAAACTCAGCCACAGAGAGGCCCTAAGCAACTCAGTGAGACCTTGTCTCTAAATAAGACACAAAATAGAGCTGGGGATGTGGCTCAGTGATCAAGTGCCCCTGAGTTCAATCCACGGTACACCCCCCCAAAAAAGAAAGTTTAGAGGTATTAGTAGGAACTCTTCTGGTATAATGATAAAAGAAGTGGGTTTATATTAGCTTTGCATTATTATGATGAAATAGAAACAAGCTACTTATGAAGTAAAGATATTATTTAGATCACAGTTTTAGAGGTCAAAGTCCAAGACTGAGTGACTCCATGGATTTGATGTCTAATGAGGGTTGCCAATGGTGGCACCTTATGGCTGCAGTGAGTGTAAGAGCAAAGGCTCACGTCTCCAGCTGGTACAGAGGAAGTGGACTTCCCACAATCCCCTTTGAGGGCATGTCACCAATGACATGAGTACCTCCCAACTAGGCCCCACCTCTTAAAGGTCCAGAGTCCCAACACAACACTGCCACTCTCGGGACCAAGGCTTTACCATATGAGTGTGGGGAACACTCAGCATGCAAGCCATAGCAGGGTCAAAGGTTAAAAGGAGGTGAGAAATTGGGGACAGCATGCGGGCTTCCTTTCTAAAGCCAAATTGAGGAAAACTGTAAGGAGATAATGCAATGGCAGGAGGAAAATATTTGGGAGCAAAATAGATAAAATAATGGGACAATGGTGGAAATTTTAACAAAGAGAATTAGTCATTGAGATGAGAGAAGTCTTTGGAAGTCTTCTCTGATGAGAATGACAAAGGAATGGTCATATCTCTGGCATAGGTGAGGGAAATACCTTCAGCTCATCCCCATAAGGTTGGCCACAGATTATTTCTTTCCTTCTCCAAAACCCCAGAGAAGTGGATGCATTTACCATCCCCATGTCTGAAGGTGACTCAGGATGTGATTCAGGACACTCCAATGCTTGAGATCCAGGAGTACCTGAGATAAGGTGGTCTCACTCCTAAAGAATGACAGCATTTTTATGAGAGAGTCACATTTTTTAAAGCCCTCTTTACACTTTTAGGAAGTTGACGATGATAGGGCGAGGTAGAGTTTGCTATAACTCACAGGCTTAGCCTCACCTTCTCTGGAAACCTCCAGCCAGCACATTGCAGAGGTCAAAAGCTGATCCTGGGATGCTCTGTGACAGCATGGCACCTTTGCATACAAACTGAAACTTTTATGTCTTCATTACAGCTGGTAGTTTGTGGTTTAAGAAATTCTGGACTTCATCACTTAGCCCTGGGTACAATGACTTTTCTTGATTGACAGTTGATGAATTAGGTAAAATTTTCCAACGACAAAGCTATAAAATCCATTGAGGTGAATTCACTTCACTTTTTTGTTTTTAACTTTTTCCAGCACTGAAATAACCAGCTATCTCTTCTGTACACGAAGTATTCACTGGTGCTCCTAAATAACAACCACCTATATCAATACCTGGAGAGTTCATCAATCTTAAGGCCTGGGAAATAGCATTGGAGGTAGCATTGACCCACCATGTCTGGCTCCTGGGAAGACCCATCCTGTTCACAGGCACTTGCTTGACCAAAGCTCAAGGGATTACAATTTGAAAGACATGGATGGAGACACCCTTGGAATGGTTGTCTCTACAACAAACGTCACTCGAAATTTCCCTCTTACCCCCTTCAGAATGCCAACGTGATTATGCATCGAGCTGTTGCTATTTACAGATCTCTTAGTACAGAGAGCATTACACAGCCAATGACACAGAATTACAACCATCTAGACATATGGTTTGGATAAACAAAGCACAAAGCGCAAATTAACCATGGTTGACTATAACTCCCGCTCTCTACTCCCCAGGGAGAGCCTTTAGTGAAAATCCCAGTCAGAGAAAGCAATACATATCAGAAAGTATAGCACATACAGCATGGTTTAGACAAATGCTAAGCCTTATTTAATGCTTTTCATGGTGCCGGAACACAATGGCACCAACCTGTCTAGGAAAAGTTATAACGCTGTGCCAGTTTCCTGTAAATAGTAACTGTGCTCCTACCGGATTCCATGCCTGCGTGCTCCAAGGCCAAAGAATGCCTTCCATTTGTCATCACCTTGCTTCTACTTCCCCCGTCCCCAAAGGCCCGTTGCCTCATGCATCTGGATGTCAGAACTGTGTGGAATTGGACACAAGCAGTCTCCTCTAAGTAAATACCCTTCAACTTCCACTGTGGTCCTTCCCCCTGGAGAAGGCCCCCACACTTGCCTACAGAGCAGAGGTCCCCCGCCTTCACAAACTAGGACAGTCCAGCCTGAGCTCATCCAACCCCATGGGTGCCATCAGGAGGGAGCTGATTCTATTTTCTGGCAGCAAGGGCTCTCCTCATTTCCCATATTTTATATTTCATGAGAAATTCTTCCAGGACAGGAAACTTTCTGTGTGAGGTCCTTGGCCTCATCATTGACACATGAACCTTATAAACTTTGTTTGACAATAAAGAGTATAATATTTGCTTTTCATAATACATGTGCATTGCTTTCCAAAGGAGAGAGCAAAATAAATAAATAACCAGAGTGAAAGGCTCCTACTTGGCTTGAACCCTTGTACTGGAGTTTTTCAAAAAGAAGAAGAAGAAAAAAAACCCACAAAACTCCACAGAACAGTCAGCTAAATATATACATGCTTTTTTCTTGTCTTGGTGGATTTTCAGATGTACATTATGTATTTAATTTTCTTTCTATTTCTTATAGACACACACACACACCCCTTATAAAAATTCAAATTAGAGTTCATCTACAAATGACCTACCTGGGAGAATATGTGTACCTGAGGGCCATACAGTGTCAAATGAACCTTCAAGGCTTAATATTTTATGAGTTGACAAACCTTCAAAGATTATTGTTTGATTAGTTGACCCTAATTTTTAAGTATATACCAATGACAAATTCGGCTTTGTGAGATAGAGGACCAATCTGCAGGCTCAGATGTCCCAGGGAAGTGGCCCTTACAGGAAGGTGACATGGGCATTGAATTTCTACTGCCCTCTCAAGGGAAATCCCAGAAGCCAGCCTTCAGAGCATCATGGTCATCTTGAGTAAGGTGCTTCTCGAGAGATCTATGGAAGTGGCCTTGACGGCTTTGCTCTTGTAAAGGTTGGGCAGACCACAGGAGATTCTCCCGCCCTGACCCTACATGAGTATTATTGACATGTCTCCTTGCTGTCATTTCCACATCTCATTTCCAGCCCTCTGAAGTGACTAAGGGAGACTACTGAATCACTCTCTGTCACATTAATCTGGCCAAATAGAAATGGAGTAGGACAGGAGCCGAGATTCCCGGGGCAAAGCTAATGGACTTACCCAAGCCACTTACCTGGATTCAATAATTCAAATCAACTACATTCAATTCAGCTAATATTTCCTGAGTACCTCCTCTGAAAGAAGTCCCTAGGCTGATCTCTGAAGAAGTTTTAGAAGAGGATTAATCTTCCTTCACCCCTGCCATAGCTCCAGTCAACAGGAGAAAACTTCGTGTGAAAAAAATCCTGATATTAAGGTAGCTATCAGATGGACAGGAGGATCCCAAGGAAGGAGGAATCAATTCTGATTAGCACTGAGGAGTAAAAAGGTGAAAACCTGGATATCACTCAAAAGGTTTTAAAAGTTCTCCCAAATCTAGGAAGGTTATGGGATGTACGTACTAGGTCTCACTCCTGCTTGTCTCTTTGTATGTCAAGAGTCAAGATGAAAATATCTCCAAATATTGAAAATAACATCTGGTCAGAGGCTTTTGACTAAGTCCATTCCCACTGTGACTCCAATATACACTGGATGTGTTTCATTTTGCTTTCATGTAAAACAGATTATACAAGCCCATAAAGAGGGATTTTGCATTTGGTCTTATGTGACGTTCATTAGTAACATGTTCCATATGCGCTTACAGATGTACATTCTATAAACTGGAATTCCTAAAGCCTAGCTAGAGATGAAGGAAATTTGTGAGAAGTCTCCCAGAGGCTCAAATAATTGATGGGGAAGGTGAAGACTCTGACTAAAAATACATTGGAATCAAGGTAAGTTCAGGGTCCAAACTCAACCACATACACTGTCAGGGCAGTATGAGCTCTAGCTATTCTGTGAAGCTGAGCTCCAGCCACTTCTGACCTCGCATCCATGTATCCCAGTTGTGAAGTCATGGAGGAGACAGAGGGCAATTGCCCTGACTTGTATCAAGAGCTCCATTCTTGGCACTTCAGCTGACAGTTTTACCAAGAGTTGGGACAGAGGGAGAGGAGAATCCTTCACGAGGAAATCAAGACGCCATTATTGGAAATAAGATAAAAGAACTCTGTGTGTGAGAGGGTCAAGACACCAAGAAGCCCACCATAGTTCATGGGTCAAACACCATGTCAATGCCAAGATAATAAAAGCAGGGACACTGAAGCCAAAGGACAGACACCAGGCTTTGTGTTATAGAGTAGATGTGCAATTAACTCACTGCAAATAAGCAAGACGGAAAGGACAATAAGAAAAGAAAGATGAAGAAGTAGTTCCAAGGGAGATCAGAGGATATACCACGGTTTCTATTCAGTATATTCAGCTAAGCTCAGGATGAAATCGTGGTGACTCTGTAGAGGGAACATGAGATGTATCTAAGTATCTGGCGAACTCATACACCCGGCTGAGACCTTGAGGGGATTCAGGTCAGCAACCAATTTAACGTAAGGAGAACTCTACATTCATGTTGGAGTTATGACATCTGTTCCTTGTTAATTTTGGTTTGAAGGCATTTATCACCCATTTCTTGACATTCCTGTGTCTCAAAATGTGCTACTCAGGGTATGTGTTTATTGTGTGCACGCACACACACGTTAGAAACCCATGCCTAAATCCATCCTTTACTCACTGCTGGAAGAATTCACTGTCCTTTTCCTGTGTTTCCATTGTATCTTATCCTTATCTCTAAAACTAGTCCTGCCACATTAAGTTAAAATTATCTATGGAGAAGGGTGCCTGGTCCATCTTTGCAGCCCCTGTGCCTGGCATCATAACTGATACTGGGTAGATATGTGATAAATGTTGAATGAATATAGATGGCTGAGCATACACATCTCTCTAATCGTAATCTTGTTACTATTAGAAATAATAAATTTTGCAATTAGGCACTCAAACTAGTTTAGCTTCTATGCTGTTCTTCTGTAAGTTTATTTTGGTGGACAACCTGTTGCTTTCTGTATTTGCCTTCACTGAACTTTCACGCTCGGAATCATAGACACTGCCATGTGCTCACCCAAATCCTTTCCCTCATTTTTCTGGACACACAGCTAGATTACATATCCTCGCCTCCTTTGCAAATAGGTGTGATCATGTGATTCCGTTTTAGCCAATGGAAAGAAAAAGGGAGTGAAATGAGGCTCTTTATGATTGGCTCCTTCAATATTTTCCACATGAACATTCTTTTCCTTATCTGCCAGTTGAGTAGAGAGGATGCTGAGGTTCTAGCCACTAGTCACATGTGGCTATTTAAATCCAACTTCATTTAAATTAAATAAAAATGAGAGATATGAAGATATCACAGTTCCATGTACTTATGATTCCTTTCCTTCCCCTAAAACAATAAAACGAAAATAAAACATGAAATTGAACTTGGGGTGGGGGAGAGACAGAGAGAGAAGAGAGAAATACAGACAGAATAGCAGTGAAAGAACTCAGCTTCTGGCCTGATACAGGATCTGTCATTCTTCACTAGTCATCTTTCCATCTTTCCTCTAGTCAGGGTCCTGTACCACCTTGAGGCAACTTTTGCATTTCAGATAACTAGGTTTGAATCTCACCTTTAGTATGTCCTTTCTGTGTGATAATGGTCTTTTAATTTAATGTTTCTGGGCCTCGATTCCTGCCTTCTGAAGTTGTAGCTGCTGATTTAGACTTCAGTAATCCATTTTACAAAAATAACATATAAACCCAACACTTCCACTGTCTAAAATCTCTTTCTCCATTTTCATTTCACTCAGGTGTCCAGTTATTCTAGTACCATTTGTTGAAAAGACTGTCTCCTCTACTATCAGTGTATCTTGGCATGGGTGCCTTTCTCAATGATCAACTGTCTCTCTGTCTTTCTGTTTTTAATTCTGTTCCATTGATCCCTTGGCCTGTTCATATGCTAATATCACTGTCTTAATTACTTTAACAGTATTTAAATACTATAAAGTACATCTTGAAACAAATAATAAAGGACCCCCCAATGTTTTTCTTCTTTATAAAATATTAAACTAAAAATTCAGTTCTACAGTCACATGAGCCACATTTCCAGTGCTCTGTACCCATGTGTCCTTTGTGGCTACCATACTAGAAAGAGAAGTATAGAACATTTCCATCAATGCAGAAATTTCCTTGGCCTGCACTTCTCTAGAAGAGGGTAAAGTCCCAATAGGGAGAGGCTAAGTCTCTGAGCATGTAAGAAGCAGCCCCCCACATCCATCATTACCTCTGATTGAACTTGTCAAGGAAACTAAACTTCTGTTGTATTGAGTTCTTTAGATTTAGGACTTTATTATTCATAGTAGCTGGTGATCCCTTCTCTGATATAGTGGTCATATGTCAAGACACTAATCTTTTAGTTCACTTCTCTCCCCAATAGACTACAGAAGTTCCACTTGGAGAAGTGTCTTATCCATGAGCAGAGAACTAACGAATTTCTGGGGTCCAATACATAAATGATTATGTAAGTATGGCAGAAAGGACAAAGTATTTTTTTTTTTTTTGATATTGCGGATTGAACTCAGAGGTACTCAACCACTGAGCCACATCTCCAGCCCTATTTTGTGCCTTATGTGGAGACAGGGTCTCACTGAGCTGCTTAGTACCTTGCCATTGCTGAGGCTGGCTTTGAACTCACAATTCTCCTGTGTCAGCCTCCCAAAGTGCTGGGATTATAGGCATGCACCACTGTGCCTGGCTAAGGACAAAGTTCTTACTGTCAGCTTTGAAGTACTTCACTTACATCTTTGGAGCCTGAAAATTGGCTCCTCTTGCTCTCTGGTGCAGCTGTACTGACACACTAGTGTAAACATGCTTCTACAGACCTCTTTTACCAGTAAGTAGCATCTGATATCTTCGGTGTGGTGATGACCACAGTTAAGAGGAAAATTAGCAATTTTGCCAGACCATAGTGCCCAAATCTCCAGCAATGGGGACTGACATTCCAAATGGACCATGAAATATTATAAAACAATATCAAAACACACGTCAAAGGTAAATTAGAACCATACAGTATGTGTTCCATTTCAGAGGGGCTTTTTTCACTTAGTAATATGCACGAAAGTTTTTTTTTTTCCATGCCTTTTTATTATTTGGTAGCTCATTTCTTTTAGCCTCAAGTAATATTCCATTCTCTGGATATACCACAGTCCATCCATTCACCTACTGAAGGACGTCTTGATTGCTTCTAAGTTTTGGCAGTTGTAAATAAAGCTACTATAAACATCTGTGTGCAGGTTTTTATGTGAATATGTTTGCGACTCCTTAGGATAAATGCCAAGGAGTGTGACTGCTAGATGGTACGGTATGGGTATGTTGAGTTTTGTAAGAAACAGTTAAATGGTCTCCCAAAGTGGCTGGATCATGTTGCATTCCTACTAGCAATGAGCTCCTGTTGCTCCTCATCTTCAGAAAAGGTTTGCGTTGTTAGTGTTTGGGATACTGGCCATTCAGACAGGAGTGTAGTGGTAAGTCATTGCCATTTTAATTTGCATTTCTCTGATGACATTGAACATGTAACATATTTTCAGAAGCTTCTTTATCATCTATATGTCTTTGTGGTGAGATGTCTATTAAGGTCTTTGGCCTATTTTTTTTAGTCGAATTGTTTGTTCTCTTACTGTTGAGTTTTTAGAGTTCTTTATATATTTTGGATAATAGTCTTTTATTAGATAGATAATTGCAAATATTTTCTCCCAGTCTGTGACTTGTCTTTTCATTCTCTTGACAGTGTCTTCTGCAGAGCAGAGAGTTTAAATGTTAGTGATGTTCCACTTATCAATTCTTTCTCTTATGGATGATATCTTTGGTGTTGGATCCAAAAAGTTATCTCTAAACCTGGATCATCTAGATTTCCTCGGGTTATCTCCTAGGAGTTCAAAGATGTACACTTTACATGATTTACATGTTATATGATTCCAACTAGATGACATTCTGGAAAAAGAAAAACAGTGGAGATGGTAAGAAGATCAGTGTTTGCCAGGATTAGGGGGAAGGGGGAGACAGGCAGAACTTGAAGTGTCTTCAAACCCATGACATTTCTTCGTAGGATACTAACGGTAGATTTGTGTCATTATGCATTTAGCTAAACCCATAGAATGACACCACCAAGAATGAACCCTAGTCCAAGTATGGACTTTGGGTGATATTTACGTGTCGATTTTTGTTAACTGGAGGCTGTCGATAATGGGTGAGGTGTGCATGCATGGAAGCTAGAGCATATATGGGAGATTTCTGTACCTTCTGCTCTGTTCTTCTTTGTATCTAAAACTGTTCTAAAGAATAAAGTTTTGTCTATAAAAATGCACATTAGATCATGACATCTCGTTCTTAAAAATATCTTCATGATATTGTTGTTGCACTTGAAATAAATTATTGTTCTATGGGTGGCATTCAGCTCCTCATCATCTGGCTCTGCCTATCCTCTAAGCTTGTGTCTGAGCAATCTCTCCCTTGCTTCACTGCTCACCATGCTGAAGCCTTAACTGGATTCCTTTCTGCTCCTGAAAGATAGCTCACTAGTTCCACCTTTGGTCCTTGCCCTTGCTGTTCCTCTGCCTGGACAACTCTACATATTCTTTCTCTGCCCTTGAACCCCAGCCACACATACAGGGGTGGTCCTATGCTGGATGCTTCCCTAAACTTCTTAAAATTTTTGAGTATTCTGGCAGAGTGAGGAATTTAAATGTTGGTTTTGTTTTTTGAGACAAGGATCTCACGATGTTGCCCAGGTTAGCCTCAAACTGCTGGGCTCAAGTGATCTTCCTGCCTTAGTCTCCCTGGTAGCTGGGAGGACTATAGGCATGAACCACAGTGCCTGGCTCCTGATAATTTAAATGTTTAAGGATGATTTGATGACCAGATGTATATGCTCATATATAATGTGAATGATAACACATCACATTTAAAATTTGTCTTTGAGAATTTCATGACTTTTCTTTGAAATTATTAGGATTTTTAAAAAATCAAAATAACCACCTTAACTGTAGATTCTGTAAATAAAAGAAATTCATGACAATTGTTTGAGGTCTTCTGTGGGGGTATACATATGTCTATGTGTATGGTAGTTTCCCTGAAACAATCCTAAGACTGCTGATTGATGGATCTCAGGTTCAAGAATTTAGCACCTTTTGAGTGTCACAATATGTGCTTTAACTCTCAAATGTAATTAATTAGTTAATCACACAAATATTAAACCTAATGATATAATTACTTGTACTAATGAGGATGTTTAGGTGATTTTGAAAAGTCATAGGCTGATATTTGAGTTAAATTTCAATTACTGATTCCAGGTGACAACATCCCAGATATGCAAATGTATGAATGTATAAAGCATGATATATATATATAAAGAATGTGTGATTCTAAGCTGCCTTCAGGATCATCCATTGAGCTGAGCCCATCATGAATATTCTGCTTACATGGTTGTTTTTTTTAGACAAAACATTGATATATTTTATTTTAGAATACACATAGAAAGGAAAGATATTAAAGCCTTATCCATAAAGATTTCTACTCATGTAAAAAATATCCTTTCATTTTGTGATTAACCCACAATCTTCAGAGTTTTAAATTTTAAAGCTCACATTTTAATTCTATTTTTGATATTTCTTGCATCTACTTATACCATTAATGTTGGATAAAATTTATTTTAGGGGCTATATGGACAGATACTTCTAAAAATTTAACAGCTATGTTTTCATTGAATTCTTTTTATGGTGCACCATTTATGGTGGATGGTTCTGATCTCCCATTTAATGATATCAATGCCCCTTTATAAGCAAATTTAAGTAAAAACCTTACCCATATTAATGACAAAATATTAGTAAATGATAATAGTGATATGACATGGATACCACAAAATTCTGAATGTGGAGTAGAAATGACCATTATTTAGGAAATACTTCGAACAATCATGTTGGAAATCCTAGACAACCAAATGAATATTAAAATTTTTGTACCCATGTTTGGGTACTTGCCACCTTTTTAAAAATTGTCGTTGCCCCATGCTCTGTTCAATCTCTGCAATGCAAGATAGTTTCTGATGACCTGTGATGCCTGACCCATAAACAAGAAATCAAGACGTGACTTTGGGACACACACATCCTTACTGCTGATATGTTAGCGTGAAAAGAATCACACAACTGAAGGGAAACGACTCATCCACGTGTGAACTGAGGTTTCTTTCTTATCTTAGCTGGAAATAGTTCAAGAATCCTTCACGTCTCTGTTCCATGGCACACTTTGTTCCATCTTTCTTCATTTGCCCTGACACTTCTGCTTAGCTCACATCATGGATCCCGGTACCAGGCAGAGTCACCTCTTGTGGTCACTCATCCACAAAGGTAGCTCCTCTGGGCTGCTGTCACCACTGCTGTTCAGACTCCATGCAGCCTCCCAGCTCTGAAGCCACATCAGCTGAGATTTCAATGATCTGTCTCAACACAGTGTCTCTCTGTGGCTTGGACCCATCTTCCTAACAGGAATACATACTTGGTGACATGACTGATGGAAGGCACTCTGAGGGCTTTCAAAAGATTGGAACAACCAACCAGACATTCCAAAATTCACTCTGCTTTGTTCAGCTCCATTTGGTCTGAAGATGAGGAGGGCTGGTCTCCAGGCTCAGGGCTGTACAGTGTTGATCAAACAGTGATGCTCAATACATGTTAACCATTCCAGGCACAAGAAGAGTGGAGAAGTAAAAATAAAATAAAAATAAAATCTCTCAAAAAATTACTGCAATTCAAAGACTTTTCTCAAACATTCAAGGGAAAGTATTTAAACTCCAGAGGCAGAGAGGGGGCCACTGAAGGGAGGGAGAGCTCAGGCTGTGAGCTATGTGATCACATAGCCATTCTTTTACTGTGATTGGATGACTTTCATATGTCTTCTTTTGAAAAGTGTCTGTTCAGTTCCTTTGCCCCTTTATGGATAGGTTTATCTTTTTTGGGTGTTAAGTTTTTTGAATTCTTTGTATAACCTGTATATTAATGTCCTATCTGCGATGCAAGTGGCAAAGATTATTTCTTGTCATTCTGTAGATTCTCTCTTCATACTCTTGTTTCTTTCACTAGGAAGAAGCTTTTTAATTGGATGCCATCCCATTTGTTGATTTTACTTCTTGGACTATAGGAGTCTTGTTGAGGAAGTTGGTTCCTGTGCCAACATGTTGGAGTGCTGGGCCTACATTTTCTTCTAGCAGGTGCAGGGTTTCCAGTCTCATTTCTAGGTCTTTGAACTATTTTGAGTTAAGTTTTGTGCAGGGTGAGAGACAGGGGTTAAATTGTATTCTACTACCTATGAGATTTTATCTCACTGCAGTCAGAACAACAATTATCAAGAATAGAAATAACAATAAATGTTGGCAAGGATGTAGGGGAAAATGTACACTCATACATTGTTGGTGGCACTGCAAATTGGTGCAACCACTCTGGAAAGCAGTATGGAGATAGAAAACTTGGAATGGAACCACCCTTTGACCCAGTTATCCCACTCCTCAGCATATACCTAAAGGACTTAAAATCAGCACACTATAGTGTCCCAGCCCAATCTTGTAATTTATAGCAGCTCCAATCACAACACTTAAGCTATGGAACCAACCTAAGTGCCCTTCAACAGATGAATGGATCAAGAAAATGTACAGATACATATACACAATGGAATATTACTCAGCCATAAAGAAGAATGAAATTATGACAGTTGATGGTAAATGGATGTAACTAGAGACTATCACGGTAAGTGAAATAAGCCAATCCCCCAAAACCAAAGGTTGAATCTTCACTGATATGTGGAAGCTAACCCATAAAAAGGGAGCAGGGTGGGAATAGAAGTTTAGTGGAGTAGACAATAGTGACTGAAGGGAAGGGAGGGGAAATGGGAAAAGGAAAGAGTGGAATCTATCTGACATAACTTTCCTGAATATACCACAGTGAATCTCATTACTGAGTACATCCACAAGAAATTAATTTTAAAAATAACTGGGTAAATGGCAGAAAGTTCAACAGAGGGAAGGGAGCAGGCAGTGTGGAAAGGAAGAGAAAGGATAGGTACTGGGGTCTGAACTAGAACGTGATATATTCCATGCTTTTATCATAATGTCAAAACAGATTTGACTGTCATTCAGGTATAACTAAAGAGAACCAATAAATAAAAGGAACTGTAATTTGCTTCTATCCTCTATCACTTATTTTTAGTGAGTTTTTAGGTGAGTTATAGGTTCACAGAAAATTGAGAAGTTACAGAGATTTCCCATTGCTCCTGTCCCTACGTATGCACAGCATCTCCCACTATGAATATCTCCCATAGGGTGATACATTTCTTACAATTGATGACACATCATTATCACCCCGAGAACATAGTTTACATCAGGGCTCACTCCTGGTACTGTGCATCCTATCAGTTTGGACAAATGTGTAACGACATGCTCCACCATGATAGTGTTGTACAGCACAAATACACTGCTCTAAAAATCCACCTGCTCTGCCTCTTCATCCCTCACATCACCCCCGACTCCCGGCAGCCACTGATCTTTGTACTGTCTCCATAGTTTCACCCTTTGCAGAATGTCCTGTGTAGTCGGAATCATACATTTCAGCCTGGCTCCTTTCACCTAGTAATATGGACTTCACTTTCTTTTTATGGTTTGATAGCTTATTTCATTTTAGCCCTGGATAATATTCCATTTTCTGGATGTACCAAAGTTTATCCATTGGCCCACTGAAGGACATCTTGGTTGCTTTCAAGTTTGGGCTATTATGAGTAAACCTGCATCTGTGTGCAGGTTTTTGTGATAATATCTGTTTCCAGCTCCTTTGGGTAAATACTGAGGGTCCTGGTAGCAGAGTGTTATGGTGAGGGCATGCTCAGTTTTATAAGAAACTACTGAATTCTCTTCCAAAGAGGCTGGATGGTTCATGTTTCATTCTCACAATCGATGAATAAATTCCTGTTGCTTCACATCCTCACTGGAATTTGGGGCTGTCAGTGTTCTGGATTTTGGTCATCTTAATAGGTATATGGTAGTAATTTGTTGTCTTTTTTTTTTTTTTTTTTTTTTGGTGCCAGGAATTGAACATAGGAGTGCTTAACCTTGGAGCCACATCCCCAGCCCTTTGTAATATTTTATTTAGAGAAAGGGTCTCCTTGACTAGCTTAGGTCCTCGCCAAGTGGCTGAGGCTGGCTTTGAACTCGTGATCCTCCTGCCTCAGCCTCCCAGGCTGCTTAGATTACAGGTATGCACCATTGCACCTGGGAGCTCATTGCCATTTAATCTGCATTTCCTTGATTGATGATCTTTCTTAAAGATCATGCTACCTCAGTACTTGTGAGGAGCTGCGCTAATGTTTCATAGTTTCATCTCAAAGTTTTCCTACCCTATCTGTAGTTGGGCCTCCTCCAAACAAGAAAACACACACACACACACACACACACAGAAGCTTGCAAGCTTTCTTGAGATTAAAAAGAGAGGAAAACCAGTTTTAAAAATCTTTATCTGTTGAGAAAACTAGCACCTAGTGTCCACCATTCCCATGGATGCTTTTCTTCCCATAACCTTAAAAATTCTTAGTTTAGAACCAATGCGTGGTTTTTCACTTAGAAGATCTTTCCCCTGATCTATTTCGGTACCAGCCTTGTCTTCTGTGAGCTCAGGTTCTCGGTTGCTGCTTTTACCCCCCAGTTCCTGCTCACTGCAGGTGCTGAGTAAAGCTTCACCCTTCCTCTGTTCTCTGCGGGCATTGTCCTCCTGGCTCCCAGGTCTGGCTCACCGGGCTGTACCTCACACCAAATCTCCTCCCATGTCTCCATGGCTGTCTGCTCCCTAGCGCTTCATGCCACCTGCCTCTCCTTCCTTCTGCCTCTCCTTGCTCTGCAGGTTCCAGCAGGAGCTGGGGATGCCCTTCCTCACTTCTGCCTCTGTCCCCAGCTGGTACCATCCTCCTTGCTCCCCCAGCTCACAGTCCACACGCATTCTTCTGTTTGCTGAGTTCAAGGTGAGTTGTTGTGACTCCAATTCCTGATCATGTTTTCAGTCTTCTCTTGTTCCAGTAGGTCTTATCTCTATCCTTAGACTGTAAGTTGCCTGAGGGCTGAAAAACTAATACTCATTCACTCATCTCTGTATCTCTCTATCATACCCAGCAATTTCGTACACATAATTGCCTACTGAATACATGATGAATACTGCTGGGATAGATTTTTAAAGATAGGAGGGGACTCATAAGCAGGAGTTGTTTGAAGAATGAATCCTTGGTTTAGATCCTACTGAGTCTTTCTGTCAAGGACTCTTTGGACTATGAAAACAGGAACAATTATGGTGTAAATGGACTTTGAAAATAGCAATAATTAGGTAATTAAAAATGTACTTCTGTTTCATTATAGTGTCCATAAAATTCTACCATCGAAAAACAAACTATTTTAACATATTTTACTTAATATAATTCATGTAATTGTGATTTTTATGTTCCACCTAGTTATGCAATTAAGTAGTACATGGCTATTTCTTACAATTAAACATTGCTAAAATCTGCCGCCAGTTAGGAACGTGGAGTATGATATATTTAACAACTTTTTATGCTAAACAGTAGACACAGTTAATATTGTATTCATTTAATTCCATTTTAATTAGTTGAATAATATTTTTAAATGTGAATTTAGGTCTAACTAGAATGGCACATTACTTAAGGTTGTTTGCTTTCCAATTATGTATCTGTAACTTGTTAGTGTTTCTCATCGAAGAAAATGTTTGTGGGTGCCTGAGTTGAGAAGAGTTTGGTGAGTTCTGCAGTTCCTGATGAAACCTTCTCACTCATTGCTTAGATCCAGTCTCCTAACAATTTGTATACCATCAAAACCTCCCCATGTTCTTGTTTGAGGAATTAACCCATAGAATCTTGCTGGGGCTCATGAACCAGTGTAAGGCACAGAGAAAAGGAGAGGGTCAGAGATACCGTTTTTCTCCTGCTTTGGAGAGTGGCATTTTGAACTTATCAAACAAACTGCCTCTGCCACTGGTGCTTGGCACTACGCAGATCCCTAACTGCTGAGAAAGTGAACTTTTGCCAGCCAAGGCTCCCCGTGCAGCAGTTCTCCTTGTGGGCTTCTGATCTACCTTCCCACCTAACCAGGCTGGCACTCAGTTAGCCTAGAGCAGACAGGGCCCATTTGTGTGGTGTCAGGAAGGGATGCCCTAAGATATTTGAACTGAGTTCCCAGGGATCAGTAAGGATTAACCAGATGGAGAGGGGGAAACTTCTTGATTTCAGGAAGAGAACACAAGTGCAAAGACCTTTTTGAGCATATGTCATGACACGGGCAACATAATATAGAGGACATTCCTTGAGGTTCCTTCCTTCAACTCTGGTGTTAACTTCCTTGACTGACCCTGGCCCTGCTCATGTTAACCTGAGTCTTTTTCTACTGTTTGAAATCCAGGAGTCCCACACAATGGAGCCACTTTGCATACATTCATGTGTCTAGATGTGCTCCTGAACCCACTCCCTGTGTGAGGCTCTGGGTGTGGCACTAGGGTTACAGCTGTGAGAGGGACACAAAAGGAGTCTGTAATGAGCAAAGGCATAGAACTATTCCATGGCTTGCCTTGGCACCAAGATAAGGTGTCCCCTGTACTATTATATAGGCCTGGATGTTTTGTCCAAATGTTGTTCAGGTATCTGTTAAATGGATTCTTTCCTTCACCACCGAACAAACCTGTAGTGTGAACAAGGGCCAGGTATTTAAAACCATAGGAACAATTTCCTTAGACATTCCTCTCTCCAGGTGGCCAAACTATTCTTCCTTGGGGGCTTTGAAAAGGGCGGTTTCTTAGGGTCAAAAGAGGCCTGGATAATAAACCAGGAGACTTGACTCAAGGTATGGAAAAATCATGAAATTCTATTGTGACATTAAAGTTCACTTCTCCTCTGTGAGTCTCAGTTTCCCCTTAAATAAATTCAGAAATTGTTCAGATGACCTCTTAGAACCTTCTGATTTGATTTTTCCTAAGCCACTGGAAGTCCCTAGAGAAAAAGAAAAAAGAGAAAAAAGCGTTCTTCTTGCTGAGTTTTGGAGGTTTTGAATGGCATAAAAAGAGTTAAGCATCGCAGTACTTTGCAACATTGATAAAAACGTGTGTACTTTAATTTCTAATAAAAAAATCAAGCAGGTATGAATAGCAATAAAATTGCTCAAAAATTGTTCAAATTGAAGGGAAACAATTGGAAATGGATCTGGAAATATAATGTTTAGCTAAGCAAGCTATAATGTTCTGTTATTTTAATCAGCATTGTAAAGTAATTTAAATGATGCAGGAAGAGACTTTTATACTTTAATATATAATCACTTTTTTCAATGCATTCATCAAAAGGCATTTCATGTTAATGATTCTATGGCTGCGACAGGCACCAGCAATAATGGTCTCTTGCCTGATCCAGGTTTATGTTGGGAGTTTTTTGATTTGACTTTTTTCCCCTCTTGTTCTTCCCTACTAGTTTTAAAGGGAAATTCTGGAAATTTTGAAAGAAAATTAATGTTAGTAAATGTTTCAAAGGTTAAAAAATTTTACAGGGAACATAAAAAATTTCCCCACTATTATATCTTTAACACCAGAACACTGGAACAGATCACAATGACTCATGCTCCTCCAGGCCCTCAAAATCCAAAAAGAATGGATGTGTCTTTGTTTAAAAATCTTCTCCAAAGAGAGATGAGATTCTCTCACATCATAGCTATTTTGTCTATGTTAAATAAATGCTCAGTGAAATTTAAAGAGCTCACACGATTAAATACCCAAGAATGAGTAGTTCTTATTTCGGAATTGATAGCTACCATTACTGAAATGACTTTTTCAGAAAGTTGTTTTTAAAGGATAACTTGAAGAATTCTTGCTGCAGTTACAATCCTTTCTATGTCCTCATGCCCTCACTAGAGAAGGAAATAGAGGAAAATTGAAGGACATTGTGCTTCTTCCAGAATGGTGATAGTGGGACTCTAAAGATTATGAAGACTTGGACCCACCCTTGCCAGAACTTCTTCCCCGCAAAAAGCAAACTTTTGATGTTTCTTGCTTTGCTTCTTTCCATATTGATACTTGTTCACTGAGGAAAATCCATCCATCCATCCTTTTATCCATCATTCATCCATCCATCCACGCCTCCTTTTATCTATCCATCTTTCCAGCCATCTACATATCTAGAGAGTTTACCAAAGAACAGAACAGAACTCTAGATATGTCTTAGAACCATCTCAACACTATTTCCAAAGTAGTGAGTTTTCAATTTGTCCAGAAACATTTTCTGAAAAGAAAGTCTTATTTTAATCAGTTAAGCAAGGGTCCATGGAGTAGGATCTAAGAGTTCAGGAGTTAGGGAGAAGCTGACAGTTCTGTGGGTAGGTGGGTGGGGAGAGGCAGGAGCCCCTATTCTGGGTTGAGTTGGCCTCCAGGGGAGGGTCTGGCAGTCATCCTTTTCTTGGACAGGGCAGCAATGTATTAGAAATGAAAGGCAGACTCCCAGTTGGCCCTCATGGCAATATGCGGCTCCTTAGTGAGGCAGGCTCCGCAAGAGCCTACCCTGCAGCCAGGAAGGAGTGAAAGCTGCTGAGGTCAGACCTGCAGTGAGAAAGAAGGGCACCCTGGGTCCTCCCACCCAGAGTTCCAAAAGACATAGATGGCCAGTGTCTCAATGCCCTTCAGAAGAAGGGGGAGCAATCAATGATGGCAGGATGGCACGGAGGGTAGGCTTGGAGTGAACGCAGATGTATAGTCATCTGTGTCCAGAACAGTAAAGAAGGGGCAGGGAAGGAAGCTTTCCCATACTAGCTGGGAGTTCCCAAAATGCTCTGAGCCACTGTTTTCACACATGTAAACGATCAATCATAACAATTTCTGCTTCGTGGGCTTATTGTGAAAATTACATGAGGGAGCAAATGTGAGGCGCTCAGCCCAAAACATGGTGAATGGTGGCTGTTCCATGAGTAATAGCTGGGAAAAGGCGATTGTGTTCAGGGACAATCAACAAGCAAACTCTTGGGATGGCTTTTTGCCAGCCCACTTCCAAAACCTCTGCAGGATGTAGCTACAGAGTCTGGGAAGCACTGTAACTCGGTGGGAGCAGAAGCTCCCAAATCCCATGCTCAGAGCCTTCTTGAGGCCTTACCATGACAACATGCGCACTGCTCAACTCATCCAAAGCTCCTGTTCACTCTCTGTGCCGAGTGCTGAGTGTGTCCCTCTGGAGCCGTGCAGTTCCTGGTGAGCTGAGGTGGGTGAGGAAGGGAGGGCTCCTGTCTCACCCCGAGGATGTGGTGACTGCCAGGGAGAGAAGACAGTGCACAGTGCAGCCCTAGGTCGGGACCAGGCCATGTGTGGAACTCCTGTACAGGCTTTTAGGCCTGTCAAGAACAGGAAAGACTGCCCAGGACAGAGGCGCAGATGGCCCATATGCCGGGAAGTCTTCATTTGTACTAGCAATCAAGCATTGCATAGGGTAGCATTGTGTCTACTAACTTCCAAAGATTAAAAAATAATAATAAGCCCCGTGGCATTCTACTCGTGGTTGCAGTAAGTGTAAGGAGATACTGGCAGGAACAAAATTTGTTAGAGCAGAGTGATATATTTGACACATTTAATTGATACAATCTAAACTGTGCTTTTTTCTTCACACTCCACTTCCAAGTCATAGGAGAGAAAGATGGAGAGAGAGGAAGGAAAACAGGAAGAAAATTGGTTGGTGTTTTAGTTAGTTTTGTGTCACTGTGACCAAAAGACCTGACAAGAATGACTTAGAGAAGGAACAGTTCAATCTGGCTCACAGTTTCATCAGAGGTTCGGTCCATGGCCGTTGACTCCACAGTTCTGGGCCTGAGATAAAACAGAACACATGGCGGAGGGAGTCAGCTCAGGACACGACAATCAGAAAGCTGAGAGAGTTCCACTCACCAGGGACAAAATAGAAACCCCAAATGCATGTCCGCAGTGACCTACATCCTCACACAGTGCTGCCTGTAGTTACCATCCAGTTAATCTACACAGGTGGATTAATCCACTTAGGAGGTTACTGCTCCCATAATAGAATCACTTCACCTCTGCACATTCTCACATCCTCTCACAGGGGAGCTTTCAGGGGACATCTCATATCTAAACCATAACACTTTGAATACTATTTGTACCTGCCATTTCACTCCACAAGTGTGTTTGGAGTTAGCTTAAGATGGGAGAGCTCACCATTCATCTCCTTTGGTTGTTTCTTTACTGGATCTCCATACAGTGGGAGCATCCCCGGGGCCTGAGGATGGGTCTTGTGTTTCGATGCATTTTCATATAAGATGTTCACTAAAGTCTAACACTACTTGAGAAAGAGCTGCTGAGGTGGCTTTCTGGCTTATCTACTCCCACTTTGCATATCAGATCTGCAAAAAATCCTGCATGATTTCCATTTCTTTCTAAGTAAAGGCCCATACCTGCCTGGCTCTAGGCTCTGGCCCCTGTCCACTCTATTCTTCTCCCATCTTTCCCTCTCCCTGCCTCTCACTTCTCTTTGGCCACACTGGTTTCCTTGTGTATCTGTGAACATGCCGATCACATCTCCTTCTCAGGACATTCAGACAGGCTGTTCCCTCTCTCTGGAATGCCTTTCCCCAGTTAGTTGCATGCCTGGATCCTCATCTTCAAAATCTCTTCTCTAGGGGGCCTCCCTTAACCATCCATCTTCAATTGCAACTGCCCCCTTCCCATCCACCTTTCTTCTCCTTAATACTATTTATTCTGTTTCTGTAACACTTACCATCTTCTAATAATTTACAATTTTCATGACTTTTATGCTTGTTTTTATTATCTCTAGGTCTAGAATGGTCATTTGAGGGTGGGAGTTTGGAACTAGTTCGATCTCTGCCACATCCCTGTATCCTAGCATTGTTATCTCACAGAGTAACTGCTCAATAAACAGTGTTTTAATAATTGCATGAACAAAAGAATTACTGAATGCCAATCTCTAATACTGTATTTTTATAAAAGATTTACTGGGGTAATTTTGATGACAGGCATTCTCTTTTTGCTTTAGGAATATTTAGTCTTTATTTAGGCATATATTGTGTTTCATTCTTTTCTCCTATAATTTGGTTGGAATATATTTCCATTTTTGGGGGGTGCTGTATGGCCTTTCTATTGGTTTATTTTAGTTACCTAGCACTGCGGTTCATTTTGACATAATTATGGAAACATGGGATGTAATTTGCTCCAATTCAGTCCCCAGTGCTTCCCTTTTCCCTCTTCCTCTCTCGTCCTGTTCCCTCTCCTTTATTTAGTTTTTATAAAAACTTAGTGCATTATGGATATACATAAAGGTGAAATTCACTGTGGTACACTCATACATATATATATGTATATAAGTATATACATAAGAAAATATATGTATAGATATTTTAAAATATACAATTTATATATAGATATGTGTGTATATATATATACATATATGCACATAAGAAAATTTAGTCAGACTTATTCCACTGTTCCTTCTTTTCCCCATCCCTTCTCCCTCTCCCTCTGCCTTCCTCTACTCTATTGACCTCTCTTTTATTTTCATGGATTCCCCACCCTTAGCACTTTTCCTTATTTCCTTATTTTGGTCTAGCTTCCACATATGAGAGGAAACAATCTTTTAATTATAGGCACTGGCTTTAGAAATATTCTCCTGGCTTTACGTGAGATTCTAACAGATTCTTCTCCTTTTTTATTAGAGCATTATGGTTGTACATAGTGGTGGGGTTCATCTTGACAGAATTACACATGCATGGCATTTGATTTCAGTGCATGTTCTCTCTTCCCTCAGCTCCTCCTCTCCCTATTCTCCTTCCTCTACTCAGTTTCCTTTTACTCATCTATGTATTTCTTTGATTGGTTCTTTCTACTTACACATAAGGCTGAAATTCCCTGTGGTATAATTATATATGCACATAGCATGATTTTTAAAAATTCCTTTGACATTTTCTCTCCTTTCCTGTCCTTCCTCCCTCCAAATCTCTTCTTCTGTTTTACTGATTTTTCCTATATCTTTATGATATCTAATCCTCTCCTCCTTCTTTTTCTTATTCTGCTCCAGCTTCCACATATGAGAGAAAATATTTGACCCTTGATTTTCTGAGCCTGGCTTATTTCAATTAGCATGATGCTCTCCACTTAGATAATGTTCTGCCATAATTTTATTCATCTTTATGGCAGAATAACACTCCATTTTGCATATAGAGCACACTTTCTTCATTCATTCATTCATTGATGGGCATCTGGGCTGATTCCATAATTTAGCTATTGTGAGTTATGCTGCTGTAAATATTGAGGTGGTTGTGTCACTATAGTATACTGATTTTAATTCTTTTGGACAAATACAAAGGAGTGGGATAGTTGGGTCATTTGCTGCTTCCATTCCCTGGTTTTTGAGAAATTTTTATATTGCTTTTCAGAGTGGTTGTATGAGTCTGCAGTCCCACCAACAAGGTACAAGTGCATCTTTCTCCCCACATCCTCACCAGAATTTATTATTATTTGTGTTCTTGATAATTGCTATTCTGATTGGAGTGAGATGAAATCTTAGTGCAGTTTTCATTTGTATTTCCCTGATTGATAGAGATGTTGGACATTTTTTCACATATTTGTTGGCCATGTGTGTGTCTTTTGAGGTTCTGTTTAGTTCTTTTGCTCATTTATTGATTGGGTTATTTATTTTTTGGCTTTAAGTTTTTTTGAGTTCTTTATATATTCTGGATATTAATCCTCTGCCAGAGGAGCAGCTGGCAAAGATTTTCTCCTATTCTGTAGGATCTCTCTTCACATTCTTAACCATTTCCCTTGCTGTATAGAAGGTTTCTAATTGATTCTTGGTTTTTATTTCTTGAGCTTTAGGAGTCTTCTTAAGGAAGTCAGTACCAGAACCAATATAACGTGAGTGTTGACTCTATGTTTTCTTCTAGCAGTTGCAAGGGTTCTGGTCTAATGCCTAGGTCTTTGATCCACTTTGATTTGATTTTTATGTGGGGTGAGAGGGATCTAGTTTCATTTTTACATATGACTATCTAGGTTTCCCAGCACCATTGCTGTCTTTGTCAAGTTTTGTATGGCTGTAAGCATGTGGATTTATATCTGTTGTCTTTTATTCTATTCCACTGGTCTTCATGTCTATTTTGAAGCCAGTACCATGCTTTTTTTTTTTTTTTTTTTACTACAAGTCTGTAGTATAATGTGAAATCAGGTATTGTGATGCCCCCTGCCTCACTTTAATTGGTTAGTATTGCTTTGGCTATTCTGTGTCTCCTATTCTTCCAAATGAATCTGTATATTGCTTTTGGTAGTATGGCCATTTTGACAATATTAATACTGTCTATCCAAGAACATGGGAAGTCTTTTCAACTTCTAAGGTCTTCTTCAATTTCTTTATTCTGTATTCTATAATTTTCATTGTAGAGATCTTTCACTTCCTTAGTTAGATTAATTCCCAAGATTTTTTTTTTTTCGGTACCAGGGATTGAACTCAGGGGTACTCCACTACTGAGCCACATCCCCAGCCCTATTTTTTGTGTTTTATGTAGAGACAAAGTCTCACTGAGTTGCTTAGTGCCTCGCCATTGCTGAGGCTGGCTTTGAACTGGTGATTCTCCTGTCTCAGCCTCCCAAAGTGCTAGGATTACAAGTATGAGCCACCGCGCCCGGCTTTTTCAAAAAATTTTTTTTATTTAAGGTTATTGTGAATAGGATGAGTTTCCTGATTACTTCCTCAGTATAATCACTGTTGGAGTATAGGAAAGCTATTGATTTATGGGTGTCTAATGTGGATTTTTAAAGATAATTTGGCAGCATATATGAAAGACCAAAACAATGAATAATGTTTGATCCAACAATTCTACACCTGAAAATTTATCTAGAAAAGTTGCCATACATGTTCACAAATGTTTAGCCCAAGTATTTCAGTGTTGTATCTATAGAAAAATTAGAATTCATCTAACTGCCCAGTAATGATTGAGTTAATCAAAACACGTAGTATGCATGAATCTTTTTTTTTTGGTACTGAAGATTGAACTCAGGAGTATTCAACCACTGAGCCACATCCCCAGCCCTATTTTGTGTTTGCTGTAGAGACAGGGTCTCACTGAGTTGCTTAGCACCTCGCCGTTGCTGAGGCTGGCTTTGAACTCGTGATTCTCCTGTCTCAGCCTCCCAAAGTGCTAGGATTATGGGTGTGAGCCACCGCACCTGGCTTAGTATGCATGAATCTTGAAATACTGTTTGGCTATTAAACAGTTAATAAAATGCATTATTAAAATGCAGAAAAGTGGAATTATTTTTAAAATGAAAAATATATTTATGATATATAAATTGAAAAGTTATAAAACAGCATAGTATAATGGAATCTCACATTTTAAAAAGGACTGTATATATTCACACACATGTATCATATATGAATATAAGTATAAATATATACATATCTATATCTTACCTTCATGTATACATATTTCCTGGAAGACTGTATTTAATGTATTATTGTATTATCATTAATAATGTTTGAAGTGTTAATTTTTTCAAAATTTTAAAAAAATGTTCAACATTATCTTATTTTTTCTAATTTTTCTTAATGACTTTTCATTTGTTTTGTTTTTTGTACTTAAGAAAAATGACAGTAGGTATCATTTTCAATTAAAAATGTATCACAATGCCTTCTAACATTTAATGTTGTGATCTGGTTTAAAAGAAGTGAAGTAGTACCCTCTGATTCATGGGAGATTTATTCTAAGAACCCCAGGAGGTGTTCAAAACTGTGGATAGAACCAAACCTTATATATAATATTATTCTTTCCTACACATTCACACTTGTGACAAAACTTAATTTATGAATCAGGTACAGTAAAACATTAATAACAATAACTAATAAAAATGGAGCAATTAAAACAATATACTATAATATAAATTATGTTGATTGTACTCTTTTTCAAAATATTCTCTTGATCTGTACTCAGCCTTCAAGTTCTTGGGATGATGTGAGATGGTATAGTACCCACGAGATGAGATAAAGTTTGGTGAATGAAGTGGGAATTGTGATGTAGAATTAGGCTTCATACCATCAGAATTAGGATCACCAGTGCAAGATGATGTTGATGGCTGAAAGTCAGGAGTACACAATATTTATGACTGAGGATCTGAGGATCCTTGATGGTTGAAATTTGTTGCAAAAAACTTCTGGAAGAACACTATAATCAGAAGTTGTTGTCTCTTTATTTTTAACTTATCCAAGTATTGCTGCACAGAAGGTTATAATCCTTGCATAATCATATGAATGACTTTAGTGCTTTGAGGCTTTTGGCACTGTAATGTCATGACAGTCAACCTGATAACTAAAAGAATTAACTAATGGGCAAGTATGCATACGTTGGACACAGGGAAGATTCCTGGGAGAACACAGCAGGATGGCTCAAGATTTGATTATGCTACTCAGAATGGTACACTGTTAAAAATTTATGAATTATTTGTTTCTGGAATTTTCCTTTTAATATTTTTAGACTGTGATTGACAATAGGTAATTGAAACTATGGATAAGGGAGAAATATTATAGTTTACAAGATTTTTTTTTTTTTGTAAATTGTTGTCCAGGGACTTTTGCAGGAGGAAATGGGAAATTCATAGGAGGAAGAGTTGGATGTACTGGGGCTGGAAGACTAGCCGACCTTGCACTGAGCTTGGTCTTCCTGAGTAAAACAGTACCACTCATGTGCTCACATTGGTTCTTGCTGTTTAACCACAAAATCCTAAGCTCTGGTCAAAGGAGATTAACTATAAAACAGGATTCCTTTGCCATATAGACTATTTCTTTGGGGTATAACCTAGCTCCCCCCTCCCCCGCCCTGCCAGTACTAGGATTTAAATACAGGGCTTCATGCTTGCTAGGGAAGGGCCCTACCACCGAGCTACATCCCCAGCCCTTTCTAAAATTTTACTTTGAGACAAGGTCTAAGTTTCCCAGACTGGCCTTGAACTTGTGATTCTCCTGCCTCAGTCCCCTGAGTTGCTGGAATTATAAGCCTGTACCACCATGCTTAGCAGTATCCATTCTATTTCCCCTCTCAAAATGTCATTTACTTATTAAATTGTTTAACTTATCAAGAAAAATCCATTTGTCAAACAAGTTGGGGTATTTTTTTTTAGCAATTTGACATTCAGTATGTATTTATTTTTATGTATCAAATCTTTTGAATTTTTATCTATTTGATGCCTACCTTCATTTTTAGATTTAACATTAACATTTAATTCACACATGGAGACTGATATTTTTAAGTCATTTTATAATGTACTAATCCATCTGTGTGTGAAGGGAGGATGTTATAGGGTGAAAGACAAATTTATACATCGTTAAAAATTAAATAATTACAATTTGCTTCAGACTTATATGTGGACTAATTCTTCTGTTATTTATTGTCATGAAGTGATATTTTAAACATTATATTAAGCTGTATTTATGTATTAAATAAATATTTAATAGGCGCCTAGCATGTTCCTTTCACAATGTTGGGCTTCTTTGGGGGAGTTTCTTCTATTTAATTGATTTGTCTTCTTTAACTGGTACCATGCTATTTTAATTTTATTTGCTTTGAAGTACAATTTAATATGTGGTACTTGAAAGTCCACTTTATCACTATTCTTTTCTTTGATTATAGAATTTATAGAGTAATTTTAGGTTCACAGAAAAACTGAGCAGAATGTATAGAGATTTCCCACATGACCCACACCCCACATATGCATAGCCTCTCCGTTGTCAACAGCCCCCTCCAGAGTGGAGCATTTGTTACAACTGCTAAACCTACAATAGTACATCATTATCACCAGAGAACGTAGTTTACGGGAGGGCTTACTTTGGTGTTCTACTTTCTATGGGTTTAGTTGTATCCACCACTGTAGCATCAAACATGAAATACTTTCACTGCCCTAAAAGTCTGTTCTTTGCCTATTTATTACCCATTATTCCCTGGCAATCACTGAGGTGTTTTTTTTTTCTTTATTCTATGTCTCCAGTTTGCCTTTTCCAAAATGTCGCATGTAGTTAGAATTATACACTCTATATAGCCTGTTCACACAGGATTCTTTCACTTAGTAATATGCATTTAAGTTTCCTCCATGGCTTGAATTGATAGCACCTTCATTTTAGTCCTGAAAAATATTCCATATTATCTGGACGTCCCACAGTTCATTTATCCATTTACCTACTGGAGGACATTTTGGTTGCCTCCAAGTTTTGGCAATTATTAGTGAAGTTGCTGTGAAAGTCCACGTGCATGAGTTTGAGAGGATGTACATTTTCAGTTTCTTTAGGTAAACCTCAAAGAGGGCATACTCTTACTTATGCATAGTAAGAGTATGCATAGTTTTGTAAAAAGCCATTAAACTATCTTCCAAAGTGATTGGACTATTTTGCATTCCCAGCAGCAGTGTGTGTTTTGTAGTCTACATTGTGACTTGTCTTGATGAATATTCCATTTGAGCTCAAGAATAGTATGTCTCATGTTGTTGTTGAGTGAAGTAGCCTATAGAAGTTCCAGTTGATTAATGGAAACTTAAATGCATAAACAACTATGTTCTGTATGATTTTTGGATTGTTGGAGTTGTCCACTTATGAGAGAGGGGTGTTGAAGTTTCCAGTTATAATAATGGATTCATTTTTTTTCTAATTCTATCAGCTTTTGCTTTATGTATTTTGATGTTCTGTTTTTAGGTTCATACATAGGAAGGATCATTATGTCTTTTTAGAAAATCGAACCCTTTTTCATTATGCAACTTTTCTTTATCTCCAATAACTTCACTTGCTCTGTGGTTTGCTCTATCTGAAATTAATGTACCTACTCCCATTTTCTTTTTTTGTGTGTGTGTTAATATGGTTTGCCTTGCTCCATCCATTTACTCATAATTTGTTAAGTGTCTTTATGTTTAAAGTGGCTTTCTTATAGAAAAGCTATATTTGGATTTTACTTTTTGATCCACTCTGACAATGCCTGTCTTTTAATTGGCATGTTTAGACATTTGACATTCAAAGTAATTATAGATAGTGTTGGGTTACTATCTACCATATTTGTTTTTGGTTTTTATTCATTGCTCTTTTTTTCTGTTCCCAAATTTGCCTTCTACTCTTCTACTGCTTTTTGTGGTTTTAATTGAACATTATGTGATTTCACTTGCTCTTCTTAGCATATCAGTTACAATTCTTTTTTTCTCCTTTTTTAAGTTAGTTACCATAGTGTTTTCAATATATCATTACAACTAATCCAAGTCCACTTTCAAATAACACTATACAGCTTCATGAATAGTGCAAGCACCTTAAAAAAACAAAATATTCCTAATTCCTCCCTTCCATTTCTTTTAACATGGCTGTCATTTATTTCAAACATATACACATACACATAATTGAATACATTGTTCCTATTATTATTATTAATATTATTATTATTTTGAATACACTCTTGCCTGCTGAACCAATTAAGAATGAGAAAAATATAAGTTTTTATTTTATTTTCACTTATTTCTTTCTTATATATATTCAAGTGTCACATCTCTGTAATTTTCCTGCTCTGAAGAATTTTAACATTTCTTGCCTGGCACATCTACTGACAATAAATATTTTTGGTTTTTATTTGCCTGAGAAAATTTATTTCTCCTTTACTGTTAAAAGGTAATTTTGTAGGGTATAGAATTCTAGGTTGGTGTGTATCTTTCTCATTAACACTTTAAATGGTCCACACCATTCTATTCTTGCTTGCCTCTTTTCTGAGAAGTAAGATGTGATTCATGTCTTTGTTCCTCTAAAGTTAAGGTGCTTTTTTCTTTTGGCTCCATTGGGATTTTTTCCTTTATCTTTGATTCTCTGCATTTTGAATGTTAAGTTTAAGTATAGCAATACTTCTATGTTTATTTTATTTTATCTTTGTCTGGTTTTAAGATGTTTTCATTATAAATATTTAGTATGTATTTTCCTTTGTTGTGTCTGGATATGTCTGTGTTTTGTTGAGTTTTTGGATATCTGTGTTGATACTGTTCCTCAAAATTTGGAAATTTCCTGCATTGACCTTATCTCTAGTAACTTTGCCAAATTCACTTATTTCTAATTAATTGTATAGTTTTTTAACTTTTCTACATGTAAAATTCTACATTTGTAAATAATTAAGCAGGTATATATTATGTATGGTAAAATAAAAATACCTAATAATACATGTGTAAGACTTCTATACTGAAAAAATACAAAAAGTACTTAGAAAAACTAAAAACCTAAGTAAATGAAGAGATATACTATGTTCATAAATTGGAAAATGCAGTATTGTTATGATAGTCTCTCTCTCCAAATTGATTCAATGCCATCCAAATAAAAACTCCAACAGACATTTTTAAAATTAATATCTGAATCTTCAATTTACATGTAAAGCTAAAGAACCTAGAATAACCAAAAAATATTAAAAGCAAATAACTTTGTTTTAAGACTGCCTATAAAACCACAGTAATAAAGAGAGTGTATATTAATGCAAAATAAACAAAGAGAAGAAATGAAGAGAACATAGAGGCCGGAAATAGATTTACATATCTTATTTTTGATAAAATCCACATAGCAATTCAATAGAAGAAAGGACAATATTTGGCAAATAATGCTAAAATCAAGTGACATCCACATTGCAAAAAATATAGCTCACATTCTACCTGACACCACAAATAAAATTTATTTTCTAATAAATTTCTGATTTAAATGTAAAAGCTAAAACTTGAAGCTCTTAGAAATGACCATAAGAGAATTTTATTGACCTTTGGGTCATCAAACATGTCTTAGATGTAATATAGAAAACAATTCATAACAGAGAAAACCAACATTTCCTAAGGCTGGCTTTGAACTTGCAATTCTCCTGCCTCAGCCTCACAAGCCACTATGATTACAGGTGTATGCCAACACACCCAACAGTGTATTTTATTTTGTATTAACATCCAGTAGGATTGACTTCTTTTGGTGTATAGTTCTTTGACTATTAAGACATGTAGTGATTTATGTAATAGCCTCTAAAATCAAGACAGAATAATTTCATTGCCTCAAAAATTCATTCATTGTTATTCTTTTATAATCACACATTCCCCACCCATAATCCCTGGAAATCACTAATACATTCTCTATCACTGTTTATTTGTTTTGTTTGTTTGTTTGTAATTAACACAAAATATTTGTACATATTTGTAGCTCAATGGTAGATAGTGTGCTTGCCTAGCATGTTTGAAGCCCTGGGTTTCATTATCCAGCACCAAAAACAACGACAGCAACAACAAATAAATAAATAAAAAGGAAATTTTATAAAAAAGTAGAGCAGATAAAAATTGTGGTAGACTCATACAACAGAATACAAATCAGCAGTAAAAATGAGTGAATAACTGTTGATACAACAGAGAATCAGAAACATTGAGCCTAGTGAAAGAAGTTAGACACCAAGATCATATTGTTTAAGATTTCATTTATATGACATTTTATAATAAGCAAAGCTAATTTATAGCGATCAGAACCAGAACAGTGGTGGCCTGGGTGAGTGAGAAGGCAGGCATTGACTGGGAAAGAGCACAGGGGATTTTCTGGGATAATGGACATATTCTCCACCTGAATAGAGATGTGGATTACATTTGTGTATGCATATGCCAAAACTCACCCAATTCTACATTTATGTGATTTTTGCTGTATGCAAATTATAGCTTAATTAAAAAGAAAATAGTATATGTTTATAGGATTAGATATTAGGGGACAATGCAGATAATAAGACAATAAATAGACACACAGTGGTCTTGCACTTACCTGGGCTCAGGGTGCCCATACCTGAGTCCAGCCTCTGTTGAGCTCCTCTCTGGAGCTTTGTCTCAGTGTCCTCCTGCTTCCCTGTTCACCAGGGAGGATTTGGCAAACCACACCTTCCTTTTGGGTTTCCTCTCTTTCCTTTTACAAAAGAAAAAAGGGGCTAGCAAGCTGGGGTTATGGGTAGAGGGTATGAGGAAATAGAGAAGGAGTGACCTTTACTTGTCCCCTTGGGTTGGCTGCTAGCTGCTCTGAAAATGAGATTTGGGCTGAGCAGTCTGGGAGAAGACCCAGGACAGGCCCAAAGGGGTTTGCCCATGTTTATGGGAGGAGATCTGCAGAATAGCAGCATGCAAGAGAGGAAGAGTTGGAGCTTTCTTTGCTCCCTTCCTATCCTCATTGTAATGAATTGTCAATTTGATTGGATTAAGAGATGCCTAAGATTAAGAGGCTTCTGGGTGTGTCAATGAGAGTGTTTCTAGGAATGATTGGCATGTAGGACAAAGAACTGAAGTGGAAAGCCACCTTAAGTGTGGGCAGCACCATCTAATACGTTGGAAGCTTGGATGGAACAAAAATTCAAAAAACAGGAAGCAGCAGCAGATGAAAGCTTGATTCTTCTTGAACGGAAGGATATCAGACTCCAGCTCCTTCATTCTTCCATTGACTCTCCAGAGAGTTTCCAGGCCTTGGGTTCCAGAATGAGGTAGCATCATTGGTCCCTCTTGTTCTGAGGCTCCAGCTTCTTGAACTGAGCAGTTACTGGTTCCTCCAGCTCTCCAGCCTGCAGATGGCCATTGTGGGACTATCCAGCTTCTGGTTGTGTAAGTCAATCAATCTAATAAATCCCTTTGTTATAATCACACACACACATGCTGTTGGTTCCGTTCCTCTAGAGAACTCTAACTAATACACCCACCTTTTATAATATGAGAATTTACCCTCAAGCTTCAGAGATTGAGTAGGGTGTCACTATCTGAAGAGAAGACAATTCTGAAGCTCATCCTGCCCTGCTCAGCATGGAAGCTCTAACGAAGCAGTCTTCTTTACCCTTTGGAATAAAAAAAGAAAGAAAGAAAGAAAAAAGATCAAGGACTGCATTTCTTTCCTCCCCTCTCCTCATTCTGCTCTACTGACCTTTTACTTAGCTTCTTGCTAATGCCGTTTTTCACTCTCGGTTGGGCTTTCCTGATGGTAAGGAAGACTTGTTTCCCTAGCCAGAGTGATGAACTAGGGTCATGCATTCATTCACATGGCAGAAACTACTCACCAGCCCCCACCTGGACAGCAAAACTCCGCAAATGCCCTTGTTAATCCTGTCACTTACTACCACACCAGGTTTTGAAAAATGCAGTTTAATTAGCAAAATAAAAGAAGTTAATCTTTCTCCATATTATTCACACAAGTAAAAATATATGCGTTGGCTGAAGATAAAAATAAATTGCATAGGGCTACTAACCAAATGCAGGGGGTGGGGGGTAGGACCAGACTGCAATCTCCTTGATTGTAGGGAAGGAAACAAACACTGGGATTCGTTAGTGTCTCATAAAAGCTGTGCAAAGACTCTCCCGCTCCATAAATATTTCTCACACCCTTAATACAAGCAAGAACAATTTTTAGGCCAAAGGTGTTCCAAAGTATATTCTTCCTCTATTTCAGCTTGTACATTCTGTAACGTGCATTAGAGTCTTTAGCAAAGCTGGTGCTGCGGGTTTTAATAAAAAATCATAAAAATCAAGAAAGAAATGGAGCTTTTCCTAACAGTTTCTTTTGTTTTGTTTTGTTTTGTTTTTTAAGGAATCAATTTCCATCTTCAAAGATGATTGCAACAATGAAGAAAAAAAATACATATGTTTTGGGTCTTTATACTCTAGCCACCTCTACCCTTTTACATATTCATAAAATGTATACGGAGCTAATTTTGAATGTGCCCTTTATGACTATGTCACAGTCATAATATCATCATGTTCTGAAGGCGTAATTAAAGATTTACCTAGATTTATGAGACTTTATCATTATCAATAGGGTTAAGGAATACCAGGGAGACACATTGTTGGAAGATTTTACTCAGCAGTTTCTTGAGCGATGAGAGTCCTGGTATTACTTTAGTGCTCAAAAAAAAAAAAAAAAAAAAAAAAGACTGTTCGGCAATAATATATAGCACTTTATTAGAAAGGGACCACCAAAGACCCTTCAGTCAAAACAGTTCCATGCCTGCCTACTGCTGCTTTTTGGGAGATGGAAACCAGGAGAAAGCAAAATGTTTTGCTCATCTAAATGTGAAATGGAAACATGGGCTCCTGACAGTAGAGGGGAGCTGACCTGTTACCTTTCTCTTCATGAAGCTGGAGTCCTGTTATAAACCATGGGCCAGCATGCCTTTGAAACAATAGGTAGGACATGAGTTTCCATGGACTTTCACTCAGGCCTCTGGAAACCAGGAGCTGCCTGGCTCTTTGCCATTACCCATTGATTCAGGGAGGAAAAACCCCCAAACACACCTGGTCCCCAACCTGCTGTTCTGTGGCCTGCTGGTTTTAGAGCCAGGTGATCTTATAGAAAGCAGGTCTCAGTGGCAATTCCAGCCACAAGGTTTTCAGGTTGTATCTGGTTAGTATTTCATTTTCCCATTCTCAGGGCAGTCTCCACTCAGAGCAGGACAAGTCACAGAATGCTATTTCTCATGCAATATATTTTTTCACAAAGTAAATGAGCAAGCTGGGGCCCCATGGCACGGCACCCGCTCTTCAGGCTGGGGAAAGAAAAAGCATGTGTTGATTAGGCTGTCATTATGACAACAGCTACTCTAGTGGAAACTAGAATTTTTCGTCCTCTACTGGCTGTGCAAACAGCACATCCTTCTTCCTACTTTCTACCTGTACTAATCAGGGTGTTTCAGAGAAGCAGAACAAATAGCATGCTGATGATAGATGATTGATTGATTGATTGATAGATAGTAGATGATAGATATATACATAGGTATATACATAGGTGATAGATACATGGATCAATGACAGACACATAGATAAAAGATTGATTGATTGATTGATCTTAAGGAATTAGCATAGGCAATTGTTAAAGCTGGCAAGTTCAAAATCTTCAGGGTTAGCTGGAAGGCTGGAAACTCACAAAAGGGTCAATGTAGTTCAAATCCAAAGGCAATCCGCTAACAGAATTCCTTCTTCCTTGGGGGACATCTATCTTTCCTTAGGCCTTTGGCTGATTGTATGAGGCCTGCCCACATTATAGAGGACTATCCACTTGACTCAAAGTGTACTGACTGAATTGTTAATCTAATCTAAAAAATATCTTCACAGCAACATCTAGATGCATTCAAGTAAATCCTTGGGTACCATAGCTTTAGTCAAGTTAACACATACAATTAACCATCACACCATATACTGTTCTAGTCCATGAGTTTTGCTTCACTCAACCTCTATGAATGAGATTCTTACACATGTATTATTTATCTACAAAAGAAACTGACTTTTCATTATCACACCTGACACCTGGCAGCCCTGACATCGTTTGGGTTAAAGTAACAATGACTTCCATCTGCAAAGGAAGGCAGGTGATCTTATAGAAAGTTGAGGAGTGTCTGGCATCACACGCAAAGCCAGCTTGTCCTTTCCTTGTGGGGTTTTTATGTGTATCTCTTACCTTAGAAGGAATAAAATCCTTTTTAAAATATGTATTTATTTATTATATTAATATTTTTAAATTTTATTCTTATTAGTTATACATGATAGCAGAATGCCTTTCATTTCATCGTGCACAGATGGAGCACAACCTTTCATTTCTCTGGTTGTATATGATGTAGCGTTGTACCATTTGTTCAGTCACACATGAACCTAGGGTAATGATGTCTGTCTCATTTCACCATCTTTCCTGCCCCCCTGCCCCCTCTCTTCCCCTCCTCCCTTTTTCCCAATCCAAAGTTTCTCCATTCTTCCCATCCCCCCTCCCCTCATTTTGGATCAGCATCCACTCATCAGAGAGAACATTCGGCCTTTGGTTTTTTGGGATTGGCTTCACATGATAGGAATAAAGTCCTTGAGTGGTGGTGAAGGACAGGGTTAATCCTCAGACACTTCCTAGGACCTGAATTTTCCACCATGGACTATGGATTCTTGTCTGAGCCACAGTTTAGAAATGTTGCATGCACATTTAAAAGAGAAAGGAATAGAGAAGTGGTCCCCACAATCCCCCAGGCAGGCTTTGGTTGAACCCAGCCATGAGGAGCTTAACTGTTACTGTCTGCATTATTCAATTCTTTCTGGAACAGGAACTCCTGGGATTGAATATGGCCAACAATCCTGTGCTCTCTCCATGTTGGCTGGATGCACAGCTTTGGTGCAAGAGTGATTATTTGGGAAGGTGTTTACCCAGCTTGAACTCCAGTCTGCTCCCAAAGCCTTGGGAAAAGGCAATTTCATCCAAGGATCTTGTTATGACTCTGGGCAGAGACTGATGGAGCTCATACTGGGGATATGGCCAAGTCCCTCTCCCACACTCGATGCATAATAAAAGTTACTTTATCTTTATTTAGAGCATGAAGCTCTCAAGTGTCCTCTAATCCATACAGTAGCAGCAACGGTCTGCAGTGGTAATGATAGACACTGAAATCAACTGAAGTGGAGATGCGGTAGAGGCTGGAGCTCTGGGGTCTGTGGCTTTGTTTTGGACTCCAAAATATAGTTGCCTCCTCTGCCTGACAAGGACAGTAGATGTCTCATCACTGCTATTTATTTAGTATCAAACATCCATAATAAGGTGGTCATTTCTTTTCTTTCTTTTCTTTCTTTTTTTTGTTTGATGGAATTGATTTTAAAAGGAAAAGAAATAAGAGGACAAGATCACTTGCTATGGTTTGAATAAGTGTCCCAGAAAGGTCCATATAGTAAAATGCTGGTCCCCAGCCTGTGGCACTAGTAGGAAGTGGTAACTTTTAGAGTGGGGCCTACTAGGAGGAAGTTAAATCATTGTGGGAAGTAACCAGAAGGGAATTGTTCAATTTCTTCCTCTTTTTTCTTTTTGCAACCTGGCCACCATAAGGTGAGGGCTTCCTCTGCCACCTGCTCTCACCATGATGTACTGCTTCACCACAGGCCCAAGAGTAACAGACCAACTGACCATGGATTGGAGCCTCTGCAACCATGAGTCAAAAGAACCTTTCCTCTTTTTAAGTTGATTTATCTCAGGTACTTGTTACGGTAATGGAGAACTGACTAATACTATACTTCAAGAGTTCCCTGGCCTGGTATTGTCTTTCTACCATTCCACATCCTCTTCCTCACTGCATTTCCTCTGGTGGTCTGGGGCTCACCAACAAAACACAAGGTCTGCTAGGGCAGGTGCAGATGCTTGCATGCATGATTTCTGCTTGGCATGGTGTTACTTCCTGGAAACTGACATTGGTCTAACTTCTTAGTGTCCTGACTCCCTGTTCTTCCTCCCCAACCCCCACAGAGGAGTCCCTCTGTCCTTTGGCCCAACCACAGATCCCAGCCTCAGCAGAGAAATTTTAAAGGAAAACTCTCAAACAGAAAGAAAATATCTCTCTCTGCCCAGAGGGTGCAGCTTCCCAGCACAAATGACATGGCCCTGTAACATCCCTGGGGTCTAAAATGCACAGTGTACCCTGCTCCTCTTTGCTGAAGTAAGAAAATGCTTTGAAGTCACAAAATGCTGGGTGGGTTTCTTCCTTGTAATCACTCTAAATCATGACACATTTCTTATTCTTAGAACTGGCCACTGCACGAGGAAGATAAACTAGGACAAGACGAAAAAACACAGTGCCGTCCTGCTTGGTTCTTTGAAAACTGATAAATGGCTCTAAATCCTTCCTATCCGGGTTAGTTTAAACCTCAATATCAAACTAGAGAGCCTCATGTCTTACCATGTCATCTCTCCCCCTAATGAGCTCTGGGAATGAACCACATGAGATTGTACTTAGTACTCTACCAAGTGGGTCATTATAGACATTCTGCATATAGTCAAATTAGTAGGTGAGTTGACAAGACAGTGACACAGCTCAACTTATTTTTTAAATTGCTTACTTTTATCAGTCTATTGAGCAGGCTGTGGTAGTATATATAGAATTACATGCCAGCCCCAACAGGAATCTCTGCACAGGGGAATGGCCAGATAAAGCAACTGGCCCAAGTGGCAGGGAAAAGGCCTGACCACATTTATCATGGAAGCAACAGGAATTCTGTCAAAGCTTCCACCTCTCACTTTCAATATCTCTCACGTATGAGAAAAGGAACATCTGTGGCAGGCCTGGCAATATGTTTTAGTAACATTTTTTTGGGGACCGAAATTAACATTAACAGTAAGACAGGTTTGTGTTTCTCTGTATTTTCACTTATTAACACAACAATCCCAAGGTGATTAGCAATTCTGAGCTATGTTGGGCTGTGAGTTTCCATGTGTAGCATCAGGATGTAGCAAAAACATCCTCACTTTTTAGCTCAGAGTTTGGGCTTGGAGAAATTTCAGGAAACTAAATAACTTTGAAAAGCTCGGATATTTTTCAGTCTGTGTTTGGATGTGAGGAAATGTGTACCAGAAAAAACAGAAATACCACGATGCCACTGTGTTGATCCTTCAGCAATACGTGCTAAATGGCTGTTATGGGTCAGGCTCCATGGAGCACAGGTAAGAGTCCTAGAACTTTGCTGTCTAAGACAAGAAGACAGAGTCTCCATCTGTCCATCCATCCATCCATCCATCCATCCATCCACCCATCATTCATCACCACCAAATTAGAAATTCTTAAGTGACAGGTACTCTACTAGACACTGCCAAGCCTTGGGTCCCAGAAATCAACAAGTGCACCTAAAAGCATTCACAGAAGGGTAAGGAAGACAAACTCACACATAGTTATAACATGCATCATGAGGATGAGGTACTATGCAAAACTCTGCATTTTAGGGGTGGTCCAAGGCAGCAAAAGCCAATTCTGGCATTTGATTTCCATGTACATCTCCCAAATTTCCAATAATCTCTATTGTTCTATCTTATTGGGCTGGTATGAAGTTTGAAAGTCCTTAGAACAATGAACAGCCATTTAGGAGCTGGTAAATGGTAAGCTGTCTTCACAACCACCACTACCACCACCACCACCACCACCACCACCATCATCATCATTATCTTCATCACCAGCTAGATTCTGTTTTCCCCTCCACATCTACTCTCCTCTAATAGATGTGCTTCTCCACCTTCACCAATAATTGTTAAATGCTGATTGTGGGGTCAGGTTCCATGCAGAGCAGGTGTGAGACCTGGATCTTGCCTAGGGCAGGAAGTCAAAGAGTCTCCATCCATCCATCCATCCATCCATCCATCCATCCATTCATCCAGCCATCCATCCGTCCACCCACCCACCACCACCAGCTGGACTCCAGGAAGCAAATTCTTATGGACTTCATCCACAGGCTCTCTTACTCTCTGACGTCCAACAAGGAAAGGCTAACGGACTGTCTGTCTAAGAGAAGGAGGTCAGATGGAAGTCACAGTTATTTATTCCCCTGGTTTTTCCCTCTTTGGGTACACAGGTCAGCAGAGGCTTCATTCTTCTGCTGAAGGTCACAAGCTCACGTCACATAGCCCTCTCTCAGAGCTGTGGCTTTCTTTGGGTTCTTCCCCAGACCTTGAAGCCACAAAGTGATAATTAATGACTTTCCTCTTCTGCTAGCCTGGGGGTGCTTCATCAGTCCCTGCTGTTCGCTCTTGTACCTTCTTGCACCTATCATTAAACTCTCCAGTCACTCTTATCTGCCCTGGATTTCATGTCAGAGCCCTGGCTATTCAACCATTGTGTTCACCACCACCATCACCACCACCACCACCATCACCACCATCCCCAAGTGGTATTCTGATGTGTCTTCAACTGCTTTACTTGATCTCCACCACCACCTTTCCCTGAGACACAGGTGCATATTTCATTATCAGACTTTCAGCTATTGGCACTCAAAGCTCAATCATATGACATTTTCATCCTCTGAGACTCAGCTCAAGCATTGCTTACTATGGAAGATGTCACTCATCTGTCCTTCCTCCAAGCTCTACCCTACCAAGTCCATAGGACAGCTTCCTGATGGCATCTCTCACCCCAGAACACAGTCTCCATCTGCACACATTGCTCCATGAGTTCCTGCAATGAAAGGCAGAGACCATGGCATCTGCTTTGCCTGAGCATTTAAAGCAGAATGTTCTTGATGTGTCCTTATGGCAAGCAGGGGACACATATCTTACCATGTCACCTCTGCCCTTAATGAGGAACACAACCTTGTCTTCCTACTAATGTTATTTTTTGTCCCCTCTAAATGTTGCTAAAACATTTGGTCCTTCCAAAAGTATACATGAGAGATACTGAAAGTGAGATGATGAACAAATGGCATTTGCCCTGGTACTATTATCATGCCAGCTAGCGCTAGTAACCAGGTGAGACTGACAGGTCTCCCTGCAAAATTCTACTACCATCTAGTGCATAGCATGCATGAAGGACTGGGAAACACATGTCCAATTAAACAGCAGCAGCAACAACAACAACATTCATATTTATCCTCAATGGGAAGATTACTATAGAGTAAGGATATCCCTGCTGTGAAGCTGGCATAATAAGGAGATGGAGGCAAGAGGAGGCTGGAACCCCAGCCCTGTTAGACTCCAGTGTCTACACTTCTAGCCACCACAGTCCAGTCCACGTGTATGATTACAAAAGTAGCTAAAGAAGAAGCCTGAAGATGGACTACAGGAGCCTCCGAACTTTAGTCTCATTATCATTGTGAACATCAGAGTTATACTGCAGTTCTGTCTCCACTTACCCTCCACAACCAGTGCTGTAAAATGAGGCAGCCGCAGCACCTGACCCTTGGGTTGCCAGGAGCATCAAATGAGAAGATTCCTTCCTCAAGATCCCAAGTTTTTATATAATAACTTTAATAGTAGAGAAAAATGAAAAGTATTAGACTCCAAAGTTTCCCCAATCCCCAGGACTGTGAAATCACCTTATATGGAAAAAAAAGAGTGTATATTACTCTGTAGGGAAAAATCTGTGGTAAGTTAGGGATCTTGGGAGGAGAAGCTTATACTGGATAATCCAGATAGGCCCCAGGTGTGATCACATATTTCCTCATAAGAGAGTGGCAGAGGGAGAGTAGACTCAAAGAAGCAGAGAAGTGAAGGCCATGTGGAAATGGAGCAGAGAGTGGAGTGATGAAAGGCAGTAGTCCATTTTGCATTACTGTAACAAAACACCTGAAGACTGGTAACTTCACAAAGAAAAGAGGTGTATTGTGGCTCACAGTTCTGTAGATCCACAACTAAGGAGCCACATATAGTGATAACTTTCTTGCAGGCAAAGTCCCAAAGTGATATAGGGTATTACATGGCAAGAGACAGGAAGCATATGTGTGTCTATGTTCTTTGGTGTCTTTATTCTTATAAAGTCACCAGAATTCAATCATGGGGTTACCACCCTGGTAACATTATCTAATTCTAATCCCCTCCAAAGGTCCTACCTTTAAAAACCATAGTCAGAACTTTCCTAACTTTTACTATCTCATCATGAAAGCAGGAGTCTGGGGGGGTAGTTCAATGGTGAAGGACATGCTTATCATACATGGGCCCACGGTTCAGTTCCTAACATACACACACACACACACACACACACACACACACTTACACACAAATATCACAATGGAGATTCGTTTTCAACAGATGGACCTTGAGAGTCACACAGAAACCATATCCAGAACATAGCAGGCAGCTTCGGGCCAAAGAACACCAAGGATTGCCATCAACCCCAGAAACTGGAAGAAGCAGGGAATGAATACTCCCTTCGAGTCCCTTAAGGGAGTGCAACCCTTGGATAACTTGACTTTAAGACTTCTGACCTCCAAAACAGTGAGTTTAAGAATTTCTCTAATTTTAAGCCACCAAGCTGGCTGTAATTAGTTATGGCAGCCCTAGGAGACTATTATAATAGCCTCCCAAATGTCACCCATGTTTTCATTATGATCTGTCTAATAGAGCCTTGCCCAGTGCTAGGATTTATAGAGAGGAGTACATCAAGAATGACACCCAGATCTCATTCTTGGGAAGCGAAGGATCCATTGGACAGCAGCCCTGGAGGAGCTGGTGGCTGACTCACGTCTTCTATGGACTCCTTTTAGGGACAAGTCTGTGCCGTTGGGATTTCCCTGGTACCCTGTTACCTGCCCATAAGAGGATGCACCATTCTGGCAGCACAAAGTGAACCAGACTTGCTGGTCTCCAAATCCCAGGGGACTGACAGTCTTGGCTTCAGGATATATGTGGGAGGACATGTCCCTCCCCTGCTACAGGGGCCAGCGAGGCCCTTCCACAGTGTTTTGGATAGTGCCCTCCACTCCCCTGGATGTCCACATCCAGAAGCAGCCCACAGATGCACACTGTGGTCCCAGCACTTTCTGACCTACTTTGTGAAGTCACACCAGGATGCCAGTGAGGTTTGGGGAAGTTATAGTGGGGAAGATTTTAATCCTCCCGATTTATAGAAAATACTAATCATTCCTACACTTTGGAACTGGGCCTGGGATGAGAGGCACAGTGTTTCCTTGTGTGAAGTGCTTCTTCATTTGGTGCTGTGGCCATTAGGAAGTGCTAACTAAACAACAGCAAGTGCAGAGGGTATGGTGGGTATCTGAGCCTTGGAGATGGGGGCTTCAGGGGGATGACAAAGCTCTGGCTTCAGGCTAGAGAGGCAGGGATCCAGTGTACTAGAGAGAGAAAATAGGGATTTTTTTTCCTGGTCTCCAGATTAGAGGGTTATAAAGGGTGGTGGATGAGGGGTCATGGGATGGAGGAAACCTGTCTGCAACACTGCAGAGGCTTCGGGAGTACATGTCTAAGATCCCAGGCCTACCGGAAGGCACCATGTCCCTGAGATGGGGCCCAATGCCCTGGCTGGAAGTGGAGCTGGGGCTGTTGGGGGAAGAGGTAGCCTCAACACACACCTGGAGAATGCCTAGAAGATCCAACCTAACAGCTCCTGTAATTGAGTCAGCTGGTGCCCGTCAGGCACTGAAACTTCAAATTCGATCTGGTCAGCGTGGCCAAGTGCTGCCAAGGTGGTTTGAAGCTGGATTTGGACTGCCTTGGGAGCTGTCTCCATCAATGAAACAAACCGTCTCTGAGGTTAGTGGACTGTGACAGCCGCCAGCGCTGCTCTAAGATGGGAAGGAGAGGAGGAAGTGAGCTCCTGGCGGGTCCCCACATGGCTCAGCACACACCTGGGCTGTGTCTACACCTGGGGCCTCCCTGGCCGTCCCCTTGTTTCTCTGCACAGGCTGCAGAATCAGGAGGGCCCTGAAGTCTGCCCGTGGGTGTGTGGGGCTGACAGCTTTGAGCAGGATCTCAGTGGAGGACACACCTGAGTTTAAATTTTGACTGTCACCTTTACTTAAGGGTGTGGCCTCTTTCCTCCCCCTAGATTCAGTTTTCCATCCTGAAAAACACAAATAATGACACTTTTGAGTAGCCCAATGATGTGCTATTTAGGTTAATCCTTGCAGGCCCTGAGCTGAAAGTCTCACTGTTCTGGGAGCTCCCCTGGCCACCATGCATTGTCATTTATTCATTCAATACACAGTGGGTATGCACTTTTCTTGACTCGGGCATCGAGGCTACTACTGTAGCAAAGCATATGCAGTCTCGGCCCCCAGAAAGCTTATATTCTCATGGGAAAGAGCAGACACTGAACAACAAACCAGTAATTACAAGGATCATTTCCAATCTCCATTGCACCCATGGTAACACCTCGGAAGAAAATGGAACAAAGGAATATCAAAGACAGATGGCGAGGTGGTGCCTCCATGGTTGGCCCTTGACTCCAGTCCAGGAACCACGTGTCATTGCCATGGACCACAGTGGCAGGGGCTCCCTTAAGGTTGTCAGATGCAGCAGCCCCAAGGGTGGTCAGAGAACCTCTTTCAAGAGATGCCCTGAATAAAGATCCGGAGGAAGAGAAGTCTCCTGGGATGGGAGTGACATTGGCCAGAGAGATGTGGCCAGAAAGAAGGAGCAAGGAAGGGTAAGGTGAGACGTGCAGGAGGGGCTGGGCGTGTGGTCTTGAGGCCCAGGGGAGAGGCCTGGCTTGGGTTATAAGTGCAGCCAGAATGAATCCCAGAGCTGGAAGCAGGCATGTCGTGATATGATTTGTGCTTTAAAAGCTTCACCACAGCACTGATACCAGCTCTGTCATCTCCGCTCCTGAAAGCCCAGAAGGGCTTAGTGCCTCCTACTCTTCCCAAATCCAACTCATTTTTAGAAATGTTTAAATTGAAACATAATACGCCTACAGTCATCCATCATGGGAACGCATCGTGGCCCATTTATCCATTCTGGTGATGGACATTTGGATGGGTCCCAAGTTGGAGCAGTTACATGTGATACTGCTAGTGGGTCTTTTGGTGGGGTATGCACACATTTCTGCTTGAGGGTGGCATTGCCCAGGGTGGAGCGTATGCCATGTAGATATTGCCAAATGCTCTCCCAAAGTGGTTGCACCAATACCCCCTTCCACGCATAGGGCGCGAGAGCTCTGTTTGCTCCACATCCTCGTCAACCCTTGCTACTTTCCATCTTTCCACTTTGGCCATTTTATATGGTGGCATCTCATTGTGGTTTTCATTTGCATTTCATGGATGATTAGCGAGATTGAGCAGATTCTCATATATTCACTGGCTATCTGGATATCCACTTCTGTAAAGTGTCTTTTTTTTTTTTTAACATCTTTTTCTATTTTCCTTTTGGGTTGCTTCTTCTTGACTCATCGGAGTTCTCTTCCAACTCTATGTTCCAAAGTCACCTTTTAAAGATAGAAACTTGTTCATCAATGCTGACAGATGTGTCCACTCCTCCTCCCCATCCTGCCTCCTGCATCCTTAGGTCTGGAAGGACCTAGAGAATTTTAGGTGGCGGGTTCAGTCAGACTCCTCTCCTGGCTATTGCCTGGGCTGGACTATTCTCAGCACCGAGATGTGCCTCAGTCTGTATCACCTGCCTGGAGAGCCATCTCTTGTCACTACCTGTATAAACTGAGTCAAGGTGCTTCTGAGCCCTGGAGGCTGCCTCTTCCTTTTCAGTCCACACAGAACTTTTCCTGCAGAGCCAACTCACAGCCCCCCATGGCATTCCACTTCTTTGTGCCTGGCCGTCCTCCACTCCTCACGTAGAGGAAGGTGATGAGTGGAAAAGGGCAATGTCTCCATCTTCTGGGTTCTCAGACTGGAGCTTCCCTAAGGACTAGGCACAAACTCAGGTGCACAGTGAGGAGGACAGAGGGAAGGCACTAACAACTACCCACCTGCTCCTGCCTAGGCCCAAGGGCATCTGGTGAACTCTTCCCAGAAGGACAAAGAGCCGACACACTGCTGTCCCCTCAGAAGCACAGTGTCTTGGACTCTCCTATCCTTCCCCATCAACTCAGGCACTCAATTAGGGCCCTTTTATCCTTTGCCAGGCTGTGACCCCTTTGCCAATGATCCTGCCAAGGAGACACCTGGTCCTTTTGCTGGTCTTTGAGACTTCAACCTAACTCTGATCACAACTTCACAGAGGAAGCTAACATCTACAGTTCCTCCAAAACCAATCATTCTAACACGTTTAAAAAAAAAAATTCCAATGACTACCTGGTAGAGTTGCTTTTAGCTTAAGTCATACATAAGGGCATCTTTCTTCACAGTTTTGGTAACATTTATGCACATAACATTTAAAACTTGAAGACAGCTTCTCTCCCTCTCTCATTAAACTCAATCAAGACACAAAATTTTATGTACCGATGGAAAAGCCTGATAGAAGAATTCTAGGCTGAGAATTGTCTGTCAGAACAGGAAGCTGACCTTACGTCTATCTGACTCTGGGACTGTCTTGCTGGTGTTGGTGAACTGGGCTTCATGCTACAGTCAAATGGCAGTCCAGGGCTGGGGCGAGACCACATGACTCATCTCCACCCCTGCTGCTCCTCACTTTCCCAGGGAAGTCCATCCTGAAGCCCCATGTTGCTTTGGGCTTTGATTTGTTGCTTTGGCTCATAGTCAGAGGGGACAGGCCAGAGGATATCTTGCTCCAGATTAGAAATGAAAGCCAGGATGAATGCAGGGGAGATTTGGCTGTCAGAGATAGATTTCTATTTTTCCCATAAGATTTGCTTTCTTCCTGCCTACTTCCTCTCCAGCACTCCTCAGTCTTACTCTTCTTCAGCTATTTGGTGGCCTCTCAGGCTCCTCTGCACCCATGTCTCCTTGCCCTGGAGGAACTCCAATGCCTCTTTCACCTATCTCAAATTACACATGGAATTGTTTCTCCTTCATTCATTCACCATTTCATTCATTGAACAAACAGCAAATGGAGAGGATATTCTCATAGGGGAGGGAAATACATAAATAGGCAGCGAGATCTACAAGCAACTATGATAAACTCATAAAATGGCAAACCTCATGTGAATAAAATAGGTATAATTGTTCATATTAGATGTCAGCTCGACTGCACCAGATATTTCATCCAATATTATTCTCGATAAGAATGAGAGCATCCAGATAGTTCATCCAATATTATTCTCAATGTGTCTATGAGGATGTTTCTGGATGAGGTTAACAGTGAAACTGGTGGACTGAGTAAGGCAGGTGATCCTTCCTAATGTGGGAAGTCTTCATTCAATCAATTGAAGGCTTGAAAAGTGCAAAAAGACAAGTTATTCCACTTGTAAGAGGACACTCTTCCTACTGGACTGATTGAGCTGGGACATTTGTTTTATACTCCCTTTGGACTAGAACTAAAACATCTCTTCTTGGTCTTGAGCTTATCAACTTTTAGTTCTAATTATTAGTTCTAATTGTCAGCCCTTTTAACTCAGATAGGAACTTACGCCATAGGTTCTCCTGGGTCTCCAAATTGCTTACTGCGAAGTTTGGGATTTTGCAGCCGCTATAATCATGCGAAGTTATTCTTTATATAGTTCCTGTTGGTTCTGCTTATTTGAGAACTCTGAGTGATACAGTTGAATGCTTGGTAAAAAGTGAGCAGTGTAGAGATGATTTTTGAGTTGACAGGGAGAAAAGGACAGCTAGTCAAAGCTCTTGGGGAGGAACATTTTAGGAATAAAGGAAAGCACGTGTAAAGGTCCTGGAGTGGGAACAAATTTGATGTGTTCAAGAAACAAACAAAATTAAATACATATGAGTACCTTCAATGTACTGCTTGGTACCCAGAACTTCTTTTCCAGAGAATATTACTCATCTTCTGTTTAGATAATGTATTCTTAGTGAAACATCAGAATTTTATGTACAGTATAGTCAGTTGTACTGAGTTAGACACTATAGTCAAGAACATAGCAAGTTAGACCAAATGTAGATTTATTGATTTTCTCAACAAACAGAGTGGTCATGGATTATTTTTTCAACAAGTTTGCATTAATTGAACAAAATCTTAGAGTCATTGTCTCATTTATGCTCTCAGAAACCTCATCAAATATGTTAAGTTCGACTGTCCTTTTGGATATTCTCTTATTTAGAATATTCTCACATCTACATCCACTGCTGCTATCCGGGTCCCTCATCTCAATTCTGAATATGTGTGGTAGCCTCCTTGCAGGTCCCTACTGCACCCATCGACACACAACACAGTAGTCAGTTCTTCTCTTTTAAATATAAGGCAGAACCTCAATACTACTTCTCAGATCAAACCCTCCAGAGGCCCCTCATTTTATCCAAGTATAAACCAAAGTCCTTGTGGTGACCTCAAAACCCGAGAGACATGGACCCTGTCACTCCCTCACCCATCTCCTACTTTTTTCCAACCACTTCCATTCACTCCTTTCCAACTCCACTGACCCGCTGCTGTGTTTAGAACCTGTCAGGATCACTTTGCCCCAGGGCCTTTGTACCTCTCCCTGGTGTATTTTCCACTAGATATCCGTGGCTTCCCTCATCACCTTCTTGAAGTCTTCACTCAAGTTTCACCTACCTTGACCTCCGTATTTAAATTACCTGCTTATTTTACTTCAGATCTATATCAGTACAATTTCTCTTACTATAATCAACTACCTTAACCTGGCTACTTTATAAAGAAAAAAGTTTTATTCAGCTCACATTTCTGGAGGCTCAAGGGCATGGTTTCAGTTTCTGCTTGGTTCTGGTGAAAGCCTTATGGTGTATGACATGACATGACAATGTCAGAGCACCTGCAAGAGGCAGAGGTCACATGGTGAGACAGGAAGCCAAAGTACTTGGGGAGGGGCCAGGTTGGCTTTTTTAATGACAGCCCCTCCTAAGAACTAACCAAGATCCCAGAAGAACCACATCAATTCCTTCATAGGGCAGCACCCCAATGACCCACTTACCTTGCACTAGGCTTTACTTCTGAAAGGTCCCACCACCTCCCAGTATAGCTACATTGGGCACCAAGACTTCAACCCATGAACTGTTGGGGGACAAACCACATCAAAACCATAGCAAGTTCTCCCGAGCCAGTTTTATTTGCTTTGTTCTTTTGTTCCCTGAATACACTTCTGAAATACTCTATAATTCATGCTTGGACTACACTTTTTACTGATTGTTGGTTTTTCCACCAGAATGTGAAGGACAGAGATTTTTTTTTCCAGATTTGTTTACCATTGGCATATAGTAGGTACTCAAGAATTGGAAGTTCAGGGAAGAAACATTTGCCGGTGCCTTTCTTATGTGTCTCATAGTTTGTATTTCAGACTTGAGTGAAAGTGAAGGTAACAATGGATCAGAGTAGATACAGGAGATCTGCACTTCTCAGCTGATATCAAGTGTTTTCTATGTGCCAGGTATCAGACTAAGTGGTTGCCTGATTTTTCCCTAAGAATTTCAAAACCATTGTATGATAAAGCAGTGTGATCTCTTCCATTTTACAGAGGAGAAACTGAGGCGTAGAGAGGATGAGTAACTCGCCTATGGTCATCAATCTGACATTCTGTATAACCAAGATCCAATCCAAGAAGTGTGACATCAAACCCCTACCCTAAACTGTTATCCGTCATACCTCTAGGTGTAGCATGATGGTGGAGCAGATGAGGGGGTGGCAGGTGGGCTGCATGTAACTCTGGACCTGTTCCCCTCAAGACCACAAGGAGGCCCAGAGATCTTCACTAGTGGCCTCTGTATCTCTATCTGATCATGCACCACCAGGCCCCAGTGGGTCCTTCTGTGAACACCAACCCATAATATCTGGACTGAGCCGATCTCCCTGAGCAGTGGCTTGCAAGATTCCTCAGATGTCCAACCTTTAAATAGGAAGATTTTCAAGAAAATCAGGAGGAGTCGGGCACAGTGGCACATGCCTGTAACCCTAGTGGCTTGGGAGGCTGAGGCAGGAGGATCTCAAGTTCAAAGTCAGCCTCAACAAAAGCAAGGTACTAAGCAACTCAATGAGACCCTGTCTCTAAATAAAAATACAAAATAGGGCTGGGGATGTGGTTCAGTGGTCAAGTACCCCTGAGTTCAATCCCTGCTACTCACCTCCCTGCAAAATAAATAAATACAGAAAGAAAGAAAGAAAGAAAGAAAGAAAGAAAGAAAGAAAGAAAGAAAGA
>PVHX01006446.1:0-100623 GCA_004024805.1 Geosciurus inauris
ACTGCTATGGTTTGGATATGAGGTATCCCCTAAAAGCTCAAGTTAGACTACGCATGAATGTCCAGAGGTGGAATGATTAGATTATGAGAGTTATGATCCTATCAGTAGATTTATCCATTTGGTGGATTAATTTGAATGGATTACTGGGTAACTGCAGGCAGGTGGAGTGTGACTGGAGGAAGTAGGTCACTGAGGGCATAGCTTTGTGGATTATATTTTATCCCTTGCTCCTCTCTATCCCTCTCTGCTTCCTGGCTGCCATGAGCCAAGTTGCGTTTCCTCTACCATTCCCTTCCACCATGATGTTCTGCCTCACCACAGGCCTAGAGCAATGGAGTTGGCAGACCGTGGACTGAACTTCTGAAAGCATAAACCAAAATAAACTTTTCCTCCTTTAAGTTTTCTCGTTGGGTGTTCTGGTCAGTGATAAAAAGCTAACTAACACAGTAATATATTAAAGATACAGAAAAACCCCAACAGGGCTTGAAAGTATAGTACATTGATGTTGTGGTCAAACAACCAAAAAGAATGCCATGCTGAAATTTTGCACTTGACTCTAGAGAAAATTGAAGCTACTAGAATAATTCTAAGCAGAAGAGTGTCAAAAGCCTCCTTGTATTTTAAAATGCTATCTCCTGGAATTTTGGCTTCAAAGAAGTACTAAGTCTCTCCACCGTGGTCCCCTTATCATGCAGTTCTCCCCTAAGGAGGACGAGTGAAGATGAACTTGGGATACTGGGCCCTTTTCCAGGTGTGGAGCTAACAGGTATGCTGCAGTAGTAAGTAGGTGGGCTCCTCCCCTTGGCTCTTGCTCCTCATTTGTGTCTTGGATCAGCCAGGCCCCAGGTGGTTGCCTGGGAAGACTCCTCCTCCAGGCAGGCACTTTCCCTGGCTCTCCCTGTGTCCCACATTGTTCTTCTGCTGGTGCATGGCCCTGAAGCTGGGAAGGATGCCAGAGAAGTCCTTCTGATACAGATCCAGGACAAAGACAGGTCTGCTTATTTTTTACACAGGCCTACTTATTTATTTTTTACATGGGCTCATGTAGAGTTATTTACATATTTTTAAAAGGACAAACAATACATACTGCAGAGAAACCCATGTCTCTGAAGGATCCTGCTTTACAAATACACTGCTCCTCAACTATAAAGTTTTATACTTGATATGACCATGGATGGCACATGTGGCTAACTATTTCTGTCATAATTGATAAGGAAGAGTTGTATACACTGTTCATTATCTTAAATTTACACCCAGAAATAAAATGAAAGGACTTATATAAAATTTTCCCCCAATGCCATCTTTGGACAAATTATAACAGAAATATAGAAAAGGGTGAAGCTAATTTCAAACCAACAAACAGCTGATGTGGTCCTAGGAAGTCCCCCAGTCACTCCAGGGTTAAGGACATAAAAAAATATAGAATAGAAATGATGAAGAAATCAAAGCCAGCCTCAGCAACAGTGAGGCATTAAGCAACTCAGTGAGACCCCGTCTCTACATAAAACACAAAATAGGGCTGGGGATGTGGCTCAGTGGTCGAGTGCCCCTGAGTTCAATCCCCAGTACCAAAAACAAAAAAAAAGAAATGATGAAGAAAGAAATTTTCAAATAAAATCAAAATATCTGTAATACTGATAAACGTTGTTAAGGGTAGGAGGAATCTACATCTTGAGTTTTTCAGGAAAGCATGGAATTAATGAGCAAAGAGCTCTGCAATGGTATGATTTGAAAACAGGTTATAATTTCAACTAGGTTCACTTAATTACTTTTATTAAGCTCTCTTCTCATGTCTCTTCAGAAAGCCTTTATTACCCTGAAACAACTAAGAAATAGTTTTAACAGCATAGATTCTAATCTATATTAAGAAAAAATGAATCCATGATTGTACTCTCTGCTGAAATTTAAATTGTTCTACCTGCTCATTCACCAAATCTACAAACGGAATACAATGTCAATGGACCAAACACTCCAACAAAAAGTAATATCATATTTATGAAATATTCAGTTCTGGATAGCAGTTTTACTTTGCCTGGATTTTCAAAGGGTTGACTATTTCAAAGGGTTGCCCCTTCCTTTCCTCTCTTATTTGCTTTACAAAGTAAATTCATAATATTTGAGAAATAAATAATTTTTCAAATTTTTCATCCCAGTCCTCAGTATCTCTAAATCCTCTTCATCAAATTCCTACCTAAAGTGGGAAGCCCAGCAACATTCATGGCAGATGGCAACCCATCTGATCAGTGGATACCTAATATTTTTCTGAAAGAAAGAAAAGGCAGACAAATCTGCCTTAAAAAAAAAAAAGTCATCCAGCTCTATACTGCAGGTCACAGAGTGACTGAAGAGAAACTGCTGGCATTCCTCTCTCAACTGTGCCTTTGATTATTAAACCCATTTCAAACCTGTCTTCACGGCCCCTCTGTGGGCCCTCCTGGAGCCATCTTTAAAGATAATTCTATCCATTCTTCTACATGTCTTTCATTTCCTCTGTAATACTACAGATAATTAGCACTATATGATGGGTTTGCTCAACAGTACAATGTACTTGGAAATGTCCCTGCTTATGTTGGAGTAGGCTCATGTTCTCTAGGGTTGACAGATGACACTGACATAGGCAATGTGTCTTTGTTCTGAGGACTCTAAGATGATCAGCAAAAGCTCCAGGTCTGTTTCTCTCTCTGTATGTGCAGTTAGTGACCTAAACTTCATGTCCACACTGTTCCCGCTCTGCCTTTAGTACCTGGTGCATTTGAGGATTGCCTCATCATGGGTTCCCTCAATAGATGTCAAGGATTGTCCATGCACTGGACCGACAAGGTCTTCCTTCAGCAGCTAATTCTGTTTCCAAGGGATCTATAGGAAGCTATCCAGTTCAGAAACAAACAAACAAACATGATGCAAAGTTCTTTCCTTGAGAAGGGTGATTTGTACCTTTAATGCTCATGGTAGATAAACTGTAATATTATTTTCATTTCTGTATCTTTGTGACCAATATAAAACCAAGCACTGAATAAATTACAGGGATTAGTTTCATTTATCACAAATTAGTCTGACAGAAAGTGGCTGAAGCCACCCGTTGGTGGATGGAGTCTGAGAAGGGGCAACATTTCTTAATTGGACACAGAAAATTCTTTATCTAGATGTGGACAAAAGCCATGTAAGCCACGTACTACAGATACTGTGGTATTATATATTTTTGCATTATACACTCCTTGGAAGTTATTTGTAGATTGAAAAATAAGGAGGAGTGTGCCATGTTCTTAAACTCCTCAAGATCTTGCTCATACAAGTGGTTTCTTCCACTCAAGCATTCTCTGAACAGTCCCATCAGGATCACTAGATCCAAGATTAAAAGCAACTTGCTGGAGAGCAGGCACTTAAAATAGTGCCACACTCCCAAACTAGTTTTCTATGAGTGATGGTTACAGAATTGCCACTTTTTAAAAGCAAAAAATGATTTTGAAATCTAAGATATTTTTTCAATATAAGCAAACCAAAATTGAACAGAAGAAATAAACGAGGAAAAACTGAAGAAGAACAAAGGAAGAAAAGGAGGGAGCGAGGGAGAGAAATGAAAGGCACAAGTCAGACACAGAGAAAAAAAGAGAAAGTATTCAAGTTTGGGGGAAGGGAGGAAAAAGGGAAATGGAGAGCAAATAAGGACACTGAGAACATAAGGAAAGGTCTAGGTTAGGTTTCTAGTGGCACAGAATACATATCCTCCCCTGAGGCGATGCTGTTTGATTCCAAATTGAGTTTCCCTGGATGACTCAGCAGCCAAGATAAAAGCACTTGCTTTGAGCACACAGTGGAGAGAGGCCACCAAGACCTGCTTGCCTCTTGGATGGCTTCCAGGCACTGTCATTCCTGTCAGAAGTTCAGACTTCTGGCTCCAAGCACCTGAAATCACCAGTGAACTAGAAAGCTCTTCAGTAGAGGAAGAAAAAAATAAAAAGCAGCTCCCTTCAGAACAGAGCCTAGCAGAGCTGGACAGGCTGAAGGTGCCCTCAGAATGCACCTGCTTGACAGATCTTTCAGTACCACATAATTAATGAAAATCATGAATGCCCACAAATCCAATGATATTTTCCACTCAGATCCCTGTTTTTCATTTTCCAAAATACTTTAAGTTAAAATTAGTTTTATACTAAGAAGAGATTAGCAGCAAAAGAAGAAAAATAAGCATAATTTCCTCAGAAGCAGAGTGGGGAGAGGGGGTAGAATGCCATTACTTCTCCATTGTTATTGCCATTATTTCTCCATTGTTATTACTCTGTTCCTTAGGGTAAAAGTAGTTTAAGTTTCCAGAAACTTAATCTGCCCTGAAATTTAATAATTGTTTTATTTTTAAAAAGTGTAAAAAGCCATACTCAGCAAACTTTCTAGAGGAGAAAAATCATTCGGCAAGGAGTCAAAAAGTAAGGGTTCTAACCCCATTTCTGCCACCAATTGTGAGACTATGCGAATAATTGGGGGTTTTTGTTTCCTTTACCTATGATAGGAGCATAATAACAGCTGCCCTATTTTACAAGTTTGCAGTGGAAATTAAAGGAACTGGGAACTTGCCCAGTAAGGATTAAGAATTGTTTGCCGAATTGGGAGACTATATTTGGAAACTCTCTGAATAGGTAAAAGCACACTATTTTTAGTATCATAAAAATTACAGGGCTGTTTTTCCTTTTTAAATTCCTGGTTTAATATAAGAGGTTAACCGCCAAACCTGTGCATATACTTCTTAAAGGCAGTATATTTATTTTTAACAACAAAAATTCTTTTTTTTTTTTAACAAACAAGATTGCTTTATGTCATTCATGAATGGCCTTTAAAAAGGCAGTTTATCTTCATGTACAGAAAGGAACATCATTATTAAAAATTTATTACCTTTTTTCCCCTTGCTTGTACTAAATTCCATTGATTTAATGTGTCCTGCAAATTTCTAGGGAACTTAAAATTTTGACTTCAGAGCATTCTGTGCCCTAAGTTACCCTTTGTGGCCATTAATATTTTTCTAGTCTATTTTTTTTCTGCTGCTGTGTACCTATAAGATGAAGATGTTTAGAGAAATGTTCCCAACGGGTTTTACAGAAACAAGTGTCAACAGCTGTGCAATTTGCTTCCCTGTGCCAGCTCATTTGCTCTGAAGAGAAAATGCAAAAACAGGCTGATCCCACAACGATCAACTAAAATGAAGGCATTGATTATGTCAATGCAAAAATAATTAGATACATAGTTACCCCAAACAGCCTTTCAAACATTTCAATAGCTGTTATTCTATCCATTGCTATCATCTAGCCCTTGGCAGAGAAGCCAGCTCTCAATTTTTTGTGTGGATAGATCTAAACAAAAAGCATCTAGCCCACTGCCTAATATGAGAAAATTACTAATAAATGATAGTTGGGCATGAATCTTGTATGTACATTACTTCTAGTTGCTATAAGAAAAAATTACATAAGCAGGCTGTGTCTCCTTTTTGAAAATCCCTGACTCAAATGTCAAAAAATACTGCCTAATATTTATACTTTATTTCATAGCTTGCTTAATGTCCACAATACAAGAGCTTTTCTCCTTCAAATTTTCATGCTTCCGTTTGACCCCTGGTGACCATTTCACTGACTGACACTCAGTACTAAAGGTGGCATGCCTGCCTTCCCAGCAGAGAGGAATCTCTCTTCCCACTATCACGTTCCCTTCTCAGGATAATAGGAAGAGAGCTTCTGTATGTCAAAGGAGCATCCTTCTACTGAATGCGGGACCCTTCCTTTCATATCTTCATACAAACTTAAATTGTGCCATTGCCTTGCTCATTTTTTCATTCTCCCCAAAAGACCATCTTTAGGGGATAGAGGTGGAACAATTAAAAAATAACTCAGACATGACAGATGGAATAAAACTGTACAATATTAATAATTAACAGAATAAATCATCAGTGTTGATGTAAACTGGTCAGGTTCTGCCGTAACTGAATAGGTTAGGTTCCTTATCAATAGATTATTCCAGAAATTGGTCTTATTTTGGCCCACCAACGGTATGGGCCTGCATCTAAATGCAAAACAGATTTCTCATTTAACACTTTCCTTGATGCAAAGAATCAAGCATTTTATGTTTTTTGGCACATGTTTGTTATTGTTTTAGTTAGCATTTAATGATCTCTTCATACAGAGATTCCTCTCCGCAGATGTTTCCAAGTGAAATCCTAGTTGCCTACATAATTTCTCCTTAAAGAGCTGTTCCCAACAACAACGAAAATAGGTCCAAAGCATCATCTCAAGTAATAATGTATCAGTAATAGCTTAGCTGCTATTTATTCATTTAACCCTGGGTGGCTTCCCTTTTTGCAGACAATTCTTATTGAATTTCTGATAACCCCTGGAGCATTTGCATAAACTGACAACATAGAAAGCTCATTATGAAAGAAAAAAACATAGGGTCAAACAAGATCATGTATTTTTATTAGATCAGACTGAAAATGATCTCTCTTAAATACTCCCTGCAATTTATGGACACCATATTAGTTTCTCTGGATTCCTTTTCATGAATGCTAAAATCACAGGAAAATATCCTAGGCTGGTTATCTGAAGTATCCATATAGCTGAACATGCACGGATCAGAATCTTTACCAAACTCCTTTTTAAAACATGACCAAACCATATACATTTTTTTCAAAAGATACAATTGAGAATTTTGATGCCATAGTTTCTTGGTGACTGTTTTTAGAAGAATGTGGACAAACTAAAAAGCTGAACAATTCCATCATGTTGCACTATAACATGAGGAAGGTCATCGTATGGTGATCATCATAGATGATGCCACCCAGGCTCACCAAGAGTGAGTGCACTGCTACTATCCAGTGCGTGTCCTTCTCATTTATTTCTTTTATTCCTGCCAAAAGATGAATGGATAAGGACATGCTATTGAGACATTTGTGTCTCCCAGTTCACAAATGAGAGATTTTTCAGCAATTTATGAGGAACATCTTGGAAGACAGACTGTTTAGCAAGGCAAGGAAACTCAGCAGCAAAAGCAATAATGCCCAGTCACTTTGTTGACGTTGTCTTCAAACCCAAAATCTCTAATAGTGACAGGTGACAGCAATCAGCATGAGTTCAACCTACTTCTCAGGCACAGCTGTCAGGAATTTGCATTGTAAACAGCGGCAGTTGCAGAAATAAATGTCATAACTTTGAAGGATTTAGGAAATAAATCTATATAGAACCTACCTTAAAAATAATATAGACATATAAACAAGGATGAGTTCCATAAGGCTCAATATATAGACCCTTATGCCTAACATTTTGAATACAATCACGTTTCTAAAGAAGTACAGTTTCAAACATATGTCCATGAACCTATCTCCTTTTACTTCAAATGTATTCTTTGTGATCCTTCATGTTTGTGGGTTTTTTTGTTTGTTTGTTTGTTTTAAACAGAATCTCACTATGTTGTTCAGGCTGGTCTTGATTTCCTGACGCCAAGCAATTCTCCTACCCTGGCCTCCCTAGTAGCTGGGAATAGACACAGGCCACTGTGCCCTGCTCTTATCTTAATTTTTAAAAGACTAAAATATTTGTTTTTTTTGTTTTGTTTTTTGGTACAGGGGATTTAACTCAGGGGCACTCGACCACTGAGCCACATCCCCAGCCCTATTTTGTGTTTTATGTAGAGACAGGGTCTCACTGAGTTGCTTAGTGCCTCGCCATTGCTGAGGCTGGCTTTGAACTTGCAATTCTCCTGTCTCAGCCTCCCTAAGTGCTGGGATTACAAGCGTGAGCCACTGTGCCCGACAAAACCTTTGTTTTTAGAATTAGCAGAACTTCAGTGGAAGATGCAGAAGACAAACAGAATCAAAATGGTCAAGAAATGTCAACAGAGCCTGGATCAAAAAGAAATACATGGAATAAGTGAGTCATGGAGCACAGGGAATCTGGACTTACACACCCTAAGCTTGAGCACCATGGTACACAAATGGCTGTAGCACTTCCTCCACCACTAAAATGAAATTAGCTGGTGAAGGAAAACTATACACAAACTGCCAGAACGATCCCACCCTGGATCATATTTTATAAACAAGCCATCAGAGTAAAAGCTGTGACTGTAAAAACATCAGGTAAGTTCTATTAAATGAATTACATAATTAAAGCCCTTTAGTAGGAAACTATTTACCAAGTATAAATTGGCTAACTATAATATGTAATGAAACATTCTTTGGAAGGTCTTTTCTGTACTTTTGAATGTGAGAGTTTACTAAAGACTGTGCTTGGAAACCAGATGGAGGAGAGAATTCTGAAGCAAATTAATGGTAATTACCAATTAGTAGACAAGAACACAAGCTAGCAAATGCTCCCTTCACAGTTCTGCAAGACAGGGAGAAGAATTTTCACTACTCAGTGATGCCAGTATCCTACTGTAACAAGGAGATACTGCCCTCAGGAAGATAATTTCTGTTTTCATTGATAGCCTCATGTATCCAGTCAGATTGCTGGATGCCTAAACTACTTCCTCTAGGGAAGATGGCTTAAGCCTTTATTTTTTAAAATCATATAAATAGCACACACATTGAGAAATGAAGAATAGGAACTATGGGCAATGAAAGATGTGTGAAATGCAGACTGCTGATTTGAATCTTCACATACATTTAAAGGCAATTCCTAAAATTTATTTATATATACCATAATGATTTTATATAATACAATTATAAATATGTAATCACACTAAATATAACATGCTTATTTACATATACTGAATATATAGATACCATCATAAATATACATTTTAGGAAAAAACAACAAAACTCATACACTTACTGGCAGACTCCTTACCCCATACATGTGTTAATGAAGAAGACACAAAACAATCAGGGATTATTTCCTAAGATGCTTTTGCCATTACAGTTTGTTATGCAATTACTGAGGAAGTTATAAAATGTGCCTTGTCTACCTCTTGACATATAGTGAATCCTGAAAAATGACTGTTTTATCATAGAAGTAAAGTGTTAATTGACATAGCAGAGCCTAACAACCTCAAACCTGTGAAGGTCAGTGTCAGGGAGCCCAAGAGCCTGGACTGCATGGACAACTGGCAGTAATCCATGTAGTGACACATTTGCTGTAAAATCACAAGCTAAGACTGCTCATTCTGCCTTTCACTTTACAGAAGCTGATGTCCACAGTTGATAAATTAAAAAAATAAATCTGCATTCATCCTACCTCTTAATACAAACTCAAAAGTTTTGAAGAAAATTAAAATTCTTATCATTCAAAGCTGTAACAATTATTTACCACTGGATATATATTACCACAATTATTATTTTATACATTTCTGTATTATACCCATACAGCTATAACAGCTATAGATTATATATTAAAATTTGCATTTTACATATAAAATTTTTAAATATCAATTTATTTGTATATAAATATATGTACACATACATATAGATGGTAATTACCAATTAGTAGATAAGTACACAACATATGTGTATGTATTGTCATGTTCTGAATGTTTGTTTCCTGCTAAAATTCATATGTTGAATTACTAATCCCCAAAGTGATAGTATTATGAGATGATTAGTGGCCTTATGAGAGCCCACAGAAGAGTCAGACAGCCTCTTGTACCATGTGAGGGCACAGTGAGACGGCACCATCTTTGAACCAGGAAATAGCCTCACTAGACACCAAATCTGTGGGCAACTTTTACAGGCTCCAGAACACATATTTTTTGCATCTCGACTAAATAACAATTCCCTGAGGTTGACAAACATATATTTCTTTTTATCTCAAATATACACATTGTCTTATAACATATATATGGATGCTCAGTGATTTTTGTTAGATGGTTATTGTTAACTTCAAGGAGCTTACTGAATTATTTGTAAAAAAAAATGATTTTCCTATTTTCTTCTAATGTTTTAACCATTTGTATATTCTATTTTCACATATTGGGAGTAGAGTTTTAAAGAAGTAGTTAGGGACCATAAGCTTAAATTCTTGTTCTCCCATTTAGTATCTTTATTCCTTAGAGCAAGTTACCCAGCCTTCATCCCTAACAATAGATGTTATTAATATCCAAATTAACCAGTCAAAGGTTATAGCAAAACACATATATATGGTAAACATGCTTTGAAAATTGTGAAATAATATAAAAACTAAGGATTTATTGTGATAATGGCTTAGGCAGAGATAATTTAACCATTCCCCAAAGATTCCTCTTTTGTTTTAGCCAATTGGTAGCCTACTCTTTTCTAGAAGATTAGTGCTCTAGAAGACTGAGTATTGTAGAAGCTGAATATTTCAAGAGCTTGGTGTTCTAGAGGAATGAATGTTCCAGAAGATTAAGTGTTCCAGAAGCCAACCACCTGTTGCCACAGTAAACCAGGGACGAACCCTGTCAGCTACCTGCTTGTGGAGACATTATTTACTGGAACTCAGACACTCATTCATGCACGTAGTATTCATGGCCACTTTTGCACTTAAATGACAGAGTTGAGTGGTTGTGACAGACTATATACATACGTCTCAAGAACCCTGGAATATTTACTATTTGGTCTTTTCTAAAAAGAAACTCCAGATCCACAGAAATTGTATTATTTGCTGGTTGCAACATATAGGATTACATTAGTTTACACAGTGATCTCATTTTGTCTTAAAGTAACTCCCTTCCTATCCCCAATATCCCTAAAGGAAGTGACTTGTTTTATAGTTGTTTTCATGTTGTGGTTACTTTATATTTTTAATCTGACAACCAAAACAAATGGTTTGGAACTGCAGCTTATGGAATCTTCTCACTGGAGGATGTTAATGAGCAGAATATGTAATTATGAGACTTCTGAAACAACAGTATTAATTGATACCACAGAATATTTCTGAATATTGTTAAGTCTTGCATTTCAGGCAAGAGAGCAAAATAAAACAATATTCTACTATTTTTTCCCTTAATATGACCATGTCAAAATATGCATGCGACAGAGATTGTTCCTTTTCTGCCAAAATCTATCTAAGTCCTTGGATTATCTGGTTGCTTAATACTAAATGTTTGAACACCAGAAAGAAAAAGATTGCACTATCTAGTCTCCCTTGCAAATAGATATGTGACTAAGTTCTGGCCGATGAAGTAAGGGAAAATGAGTTATGCAAATTCCAGGAAGACACACTGAATGGAAGATTGATGCTTCCCCACCCCCACCTTGCCTTCCGCCTTTTGTTGAAAGGTAACATGGAGCTAGAGTTAGGGAGCTTTTTCTTGAGCCTTGAGTTGGAAATTTGTTATTAAGGATGATGCTTCACAAGTCAGGAGCCTGAATCTTTGTTGATGAGTGAGCTATTACATTTCCGAATTGCCTACTTTTGCATGAGGGGAATAAATTCAACATTGAGCTATTTTCATTTTGGGTTTTGTTACTTGAGTCCAAACTTAATCTTAGAAATAAGTGATTGAGTAATAAAGAGAAAACAAAAATACAATGGTGAGAATAAAAAAGAAAAAAAAAGAAGTATAGTAGTGATTATCCCAAAGCCTTTTAGAGTAATAATATTTTTGAACCATATTACTGGCTCTTCTTTCTCATATTTCTTTTCATCAACATTCTGATATTCTGCCAACACCATCGATTTAACTGGGAATGGTTTAGGGTTGCTACAGCTGAAATGCAAAGACAAAGAATGTTAGTAATCAGCTATTGACATTCAAAATAGGATTCTGTAGCTAGCTTTGGAACAGGGCTTTGTCTAAAACAAGAGGATTTTACTCATTTAATTACTTAATAAATCAGAACAAAGCATGCAAAGGAGGACAGAAATCATAGATTTTCTTGCATAGGCAGAGATATCCTTCTGCCCACCATGCTAGGATGCAAGGCATGTTAATGTGGGTACAAAGTACAAATGAAACAGAAACAGAAAATTCAAATCTTCTGAGCCAAGGGATTGTGAAAGGAGGAAGGAAGATCAAATATGAGATGATACATGAGAGTGCTCTGAAATCATCTTCCCATCTTGCTCTTTATAGCATTATAAACATAGTAAATACATTACTATATATTTATATGTATTTACTACGTATTACAGCATTAGCAACATAGTAAAATCTATAAAGGGGCAACACTGGGTCTAGTGAGCCACTTGCTATGGTATGATCTATAGCAACTTTCAGGTCTGGCTTCCCTTTGGCATTATGCAACAGTGTATAGAACAAAGATGCATAGGATCAACCCAAGGCCAGACTCTTGGTTGCCTATTATCTGAAATTGTTAGGTAAGAAACTTAAAGCCCTCTGTGCTTCTGAGTATGGACACCAATCCTGAAAGATCTGGTGTTGTGGCACAAGGTAGAGACAGAAAACCAACCTTCATGTACAGGAAGCTAAGATGGATAAGCTCTGTCAGGGGCCACAGGTTTCAGTGGTGGAAGCCATTGATGCACCCAAAAAATAACCCAACTACAAACAGCCCAGAAAATAAGATGAGACTTTAGCAATAGAAGGAGAAAGGCAGACAACACTAGAGCAAGATCCAAAGAGAGTGCAATAAATAGTGAGGAATGAAAACTGGGATTCATTATCTACTGCTCTAAATTGCCTTGCATCCTGATGCCATCAAGAGAAGAATACAGAGGAGCTCAAGAAGACTGAGTATTATATTCAAATCAACTGAGTTTATCTAAAAGGACATTTTAAATGATTTCATTACGGAATGTAAATTGTAAAATTATATATTATTTTTCCTTTACCCAGTAAGTAGGGATCATAAGAATTAATTAGCTAAAATTATCAATAAACATGTACATTTTCTTTATGCATATAAGTGCTATGTGAGATAATTAGCTCAGTCACTGTATTTACAATGTTGAAAAAGAAGTCAGGCCAGACACTATTTTTTTTTTAAGTTGAACAAAAGAGCTTTATAAAAAATATTTTTTGAAAAAATTAAAATATTTTATATGTAGTTGTCTTCATATTTCTGATGTGAAAGAGTAACATAGCTATAACAACATGAAACATTAGGATGGGGCTGAATGAATTATTCAGAGCTTCCTACATGTACCTTCAGAGAAAAATCTATCAATTTATTCTAATTTCAAATGATCTATATCTTCTTTTTATTTTTCTTAGCATCTGCTAAAATGGCATTTTGGGTGGGCTACCAGTGCACTTCATAGGTTGCTCCTCTCAAAAATTCTCTCTTCTATTTTTTACTATTATTATTGTTGTTGTTGCTATTTTGATCCTATATAGCTCAATATGAGTCACTTGCCATTATTCATGATGAGAAAAAAACACGACTCTTACATTCTCCATATCATCTTAGAACATATGATATTTGCTACTAGCAACTACAGTACCAGAAACTGCAATCTTAATTTGACAGCATTCTGTGACAATTACAGAGTTATTGTCTCTCTAGTCCAAATTACCTGTCACTGCATGTTCTGTAATAAGGTTGATGGACCCTGCAATTATGTCTCCTTGATCAGCTCCACATGTTAAACTTTGTCAGTAGAGGGTGCTGAAGAGACACTGGTGGAGAAAAAGGCTGGACAAGATTTAGTAGTGCCAGGGAGTTCTTGAAGAGGAGCCCTTGCAGTACATGGAGTTTCTGCAACACCTGGCTCCTGGGGAGTGCATGTATTCTGCAAGTGTTTTAGCAGTGTCTGGGGGCAGCACGGAGTAGCTCCCTGGGGAGTTCATAGCCTCAGTCATCTTTTCACCATCCACTGAGCAATGGATGCACCCTCTCTAATGCTATTTGGATCTCAGCCCTGGGGAGTGTGTGTGCAGGTTCCAGTACATGATCCTCCCTTGGGCACAAAGTCGCAGCCCAAGGATTAACAGTTGCTCCCTGTATATGCTTTTGCTATGTTTTCAGAGTCTTCTTTAATCATTACTAGCACATCCCCATTACTTCAACCCATTATTGTTACTTGTAATTCCTTATATTACCTTTTCCTATTCTATATTCCATTCTATATGATTTCTGTTCTCACAATGGTCCTGGGAGACAGACCTGCAACCTTGGCATTTTGGGAGTTGAGCTGAGCTTCTTACTGATGGAAATGAGATACTAGGAACCCATGGCATGCAGTGACATCACAGTTCATCAGCCTATCACCTGTGGTGTACTGTGATGCTGTGCCAACGGAAGCAAGTGGCCTTGAGAGCTTAGCTGCAGTTGCCCTTGACCATTATGGTAGTCATGATGACTACAAGGACTGCAATATGGGATGAGATTTTCGTAGTGTACTTGAATACCATCAGAAAAAAATATGACAAGCTCTCAGCTGAAGTCACTGCCTGAGGGTCAAAGAGCTACCATGAGAACCATAAAAGGAGGTTATATTTATTGTAGTGACAGGGATGATATTGCTGAAAATTCAACACAATATTTAATTATGTGTTGCTAGCACAATAACAGTTAATAGGATGGCAAGCCTCTCCCTTGAAATGAAGGTCATCAGTTAGGATAGAATGAGATCTTGACATTTGGAATGAGGACGGACACTGGTTATCAGGTTACCCCGTGGGCTCGTCTTTTGGATTCTGACTGAACATACCTTTAAAATGACTGTTATTTTGAGTTGGGGAAAAAAGAAAATTACTAAATCAAGGGTCTAATTTGTTCTGTATCTAAGAATCATTAATTTTTCAGTTCCTTATCATTTACAATTCATCTACTCCTGAAATTACTAAAACAAATTATATGTAAAATTTTTTTGAATGCTAACATTAAATGCAGCAAATCTATAAAAAGTTAAGGATACAAAAGATGCTTGTATAAGAATAGAGTGCAAGACTCACTGTTTTCCTAGTTATTGATATAAATACCAAATGGATTAAAAGGTTACTAAAGACAAAATATTGGAAATGACTTAAAATTAAGAGCAAATGTTTTATATTCGTAATTTTAACAAAGTTTAAACAAACTTGATGAATGAGACATAAAGGAAATAAAACTTTGGATTTGTCTACTTGTGTGTATGTAAATATATATTTTAAGTGTAATTCTATCTTCATATTAACCCAGGATAAAGTCTTGATTTCCAGGTTTCCAGCAGGTTCCTTGGCTTAGTAGATGATTTTTTTGAAAATAAAAAGTTCTCTCATCACTTTAAGCCATGGATACAACCTTCCAAAAATGGAAGCTTTACAGCTAAAGAGAAGAAACATACTCCGGCCCCCTCACTCCATTTCAGGAAGATGGGATTCTCATTACTCTGGTGACTCTTCCAAAAGTCTTTCTTATAAAACATTCCTCCTTTCCTGTTTTTAGTCATTTCTGAGGAACTTTTGTTTTGTCTAGTTTAGGATTATTGAGTGAGGAGTCTAGGAGTCGTAAAACTGTATATGGTTTGGTAGTTTTATGTTTTGGTCTGACATTTCCTTTTAGTATACACATCTTCTATTACATCTTGGTATTTTCATCAAAATGTCAAATTGAATATCTTATACACACAGATATGCACTTTCATTTAATAAAGCATATTTTGATTTATAGCATGAATTTCTTTAAAGTAAATTTCTAATTATTAATAGTTTTAGCTCAAGTAATGTTTATATAATGGAAAAGACAAGTAGGACATTTTAATTCTTATTTTTTCTTCTGAAAAATTTCTTTCAATCATTGATGCATTTTTTGTCTTACCAATTGCTAATATACTCTTGAAGCTTCCATAAAAAATCATGCTAAGAGTAAATGTAAAGAGATTTGGTAACATTTTATCAAATTATGTCTTTATAATACCCTTCTAAATTCAAAATTCAAAATCACTTTGACTCTTCTACTTGCTTCTATCATCCTACACAAATCACCATTGAAAACATTTGAACAATGTGTTTTAATTCATGTAACCAACTATAAGACTCATTACTGTCACTTCTAAATATTTTTACTAAGTGCCTGCATGCTCATGAGAAATAAAATTTTCATTTTTCAAAGGAGACTAAATTATTCTGCTTTATATTTTTCTTTCTTTTCTTTTTTTCTTTTTTGGTACTGGGATTGAACTCAGGGGCACTTGACCACTGAGCCACATCCCTGCTCTATTTTGTGTTTTATGTAGAGACAGGGTCTCACTGAGTTGTTTAGCACCTCACCGTTGCTGAGGCTGGCTTTGAGCTCGCGATTCTCCTGTCTCAGCCTCCCAAAATGCTGAGATTACAGGTGTGCGCCACCGAGCCTGGCTTTTCTTTATTTTCTATTGAACTGAAGTTCTCTATGAAATATTATTATTCAAAGCATAGGTCAAAAGTACAAAGACTACCATGTAAAGCATCTCTTATTTATTAAATATAACTATTAAGAAAATAAGAAACATTGCAAAATTTTGCTAATTCTAAAGCATCTTTATTTTTAGCTTAAAAAATGAAGAAAAACCCTGATTATAGAATCATTTGTTTCCATACTGGGGATTGAACCCAGGGACATTCTACTACTGAGCTACACCCTCAGCCATTTTTTAAAAAATATTTTTATTTTGTTAAGTTCTTCAGGCTGGCTTTGAACTTGCAATCCTCCTGCCTCAGCCTCCTAAATAGTAGTTGGAATTACAGGTGTGCAGGACTATGTCTAGCTCTGATAGATTTTTAAAGAAGTTTGTTACAGACATTCTATAAAAGCCAAATACCACAACACAAAATTTGAATGCACATAAAAGTATTAACTATATGATAGTACTCTTTGTTCTTTGATAACAGCCTGACTAAAGAGGCATGAAATAAAAGTTCTTTATTATTTGCCTGTTTATCCATATATCATTATATCTGATTTTAAGTACAAACTACTATTTCAAAGATTTAAGCAAAAGGATAAATCAAGGAAAATAGTAATCAGCTTTTAAAAACTTTTAGAGTTACATTTTTATATTTTTAATTATAACGTGTTTCATTTGTTACTATGATGCAAAATAAGTAAGCAAAACTAAGAAAAGTGCCCAGTGCTTTTTTTCATTCATTCACCTACAAATTTTCACAAGTCTATTCTATCCTGAAGCCTGAGAAGAACATGATCTCAGAATCTCAGTGTCCACCTACTTAAACTGAGTTGTAAAATTCTTCACATTAAAACGAACAAATCTAATAAGCATAATTGCAAATGTTGCTATTATGTATAAAAATGCCAAATGTATTTAGAATATCAAAGTGTAAAAATAGGCCTGCACCTTGTAGGAAGGGGAGGAGAAAGCACAAATTCTACCAGATGAATTGAGGTCTGAGCCTCTTGAAGGACAAGCTGTGTGGTCTCCCGGGGAAAATACAGAAATAAGAGTGAAGAAATGTGGAAGTGCGGAAGGTACCATGATAGGAACACAGACAAATGAAGGCACGAGTGGAATTAAATATGAAATGAAGCAGATACTAGGCAGCACATGGGCATCAAAGGAACAGTATAATTTGCCAGGATTTTAGACTTTAGCCAGCATGGTAGCCTTTCCTAATTTGGTATACTAAAGAAACTTCTATAGATTACTCCTCTACCCCCAAATGATTCAAATATTTATATGTAGTTGATGAGTACAAAATATGTATGAATACAATGAATCTATTCTTCATTGCCACAATAATGATGCATTTAAAAAACACCTCAAATCTCAGTGGAGAAGCTAGCATTAGGCTAGGGGTGTAGCTCAGTTTTAGAGTGCTGGCTTATCATCTGCAAGAACCTGAGTTCAGTCCCCAGCAATGCAAACGAGCAAAGCACATACACAAACATTAGTTGATCACTTGTCTGTGGGGACTTGGCAGGTCTGGTCATGGCAACACTAATGCACAAATGCATATCATGTGTGTGCCGGATCACACCTATAAATATTCCAGTGTCCACAACTTCTCACAGAATTGAGCCCAGCGTCTAAAAAAAGGTCTGAGCCCCCACACCCACCTCTAAAGGGAAAAACAATGCAAAGTCATAGAAAAAGGAGAATAAGTATTGGGAGAAGTGAAGCATTGGGGCCAAATGAAACAATTTATACACCTAACAAAACCTTAGAAAAAATCTCTAAGAAAATAAACCAGGTATGGTGGGGTGGTGCATGCTTGTAATCCCCAAAACTTGGAAGGCTAAGGCAGTTGGACTGCAAATTTAAGGCCAACCTGACAACTTATCAAGCTGACCCTGTTTCAAAATGAAAAAGTTAAAAGGGCTGGGGATGTAGCTCAGTGGTAGAGTAGCCCTGGGTTCAATTTCCAGGACCAGTAAAAAAAAACAAACTGCACCTAAATCACTTAGTTTTAACATTAATGAATTTCCTATTCTTTATAAAAAAGTTTTTTCAATGTGCAAACCATACATCTAAACTGCTCAAAGTATAGTCTTTAAATACATATAAACTGACCTAAATATTAAACTATAGATAAAAATAAAAGGAGATATTATTTTAGGTGCATGAAAGGGTAGTTATAAATAATTAAAGTTCAATTTGAATAAAATATGTAAAATACATTAGGTTCCTACTTATTCTTCCCTCCTGCATAATGAAAGAAATACAATTGTGGAACAATTTTTTCCATAAAGGGTATTATTAAACAGTTCATTTATGAGTGTTTCCAAAAACATCTGAAAACTATTAACAGGTTAGAGGCAAATATTCAGCTGCCTTCCTACCTACACTTTTCCTAATTCCCAGTTTCATCACTCATTTACTTATTTTATTATATTTTTGAAGGCTTATTAAAATTTAAATCATGATGCATTACTACAATTCTTACAGTTACTTAGATTTAGTCCATATTAATATGGATTCCCAGAAAATTTTGTATGAAGGTATGAGATATATATAGACCAGTTCATATATACTTGGCTTGATGAATTTTTGCCAGCTAAGAAAACACACACAACCATAGTCACGTCAAGAAACACAATGTCAGCAGTACTCTACAGCTCTCCACGTAATTGGTTCCATCCACATTTCAGGAAAACCAGCATCTTAATTTCTAAACTAATATCAGCTTAATGCTTTTTCATGTTAATAAGTTGACTGGAATTTATTGTCAGTTTTTACACTAAAAGATTCACTGCTGTTGAATTTCTAATTCTTTCATTTTTGAAAGTGGATGTCTGGTACACCTGTATCTTGGACATGGAAAGTCATTGCCCTAATGCATTCTGGCATTTGGTATTCTATTGATCCTTTTTACCAATTTTCTTATTCCTCTTTTGGTTGTATTTTACTGTCAAGTAGTACTGCTTTTTCAGAATTTTATGGTTTCTTGAGTTATTCAATATTTCAGAATACATAGCTTCATACTTAAATGATAACTTGATTAGGTATTTTGTTCTCAAGTTGCACATTTTTTTTTCCTACTGAGAATGCATATGCATTGAGCTGGGTATGGGTTGCATATTGCATATCTGTAATCTTTAGCAACTTGGGAGGCTGAATCAGGAGGATACTAAGTTCAAGGCCAGCCTCAGCAATTTAGTGAGTCCCCATTTCAAAATAGAAAATAAAAAGAACTGGGAGTGTGTCTTAGTGCAAAAGACCAGGATGGCAGCAAACTTCACAAGTCATTTCAGGCTTTATTCAGGAACAGGACTACATCTACAGGGATGGACCCAATTTCCCGGTGGAAAATGAGCCATTGACCAAAGAAAGGGGCTGGGTTTATACAATAGGCTATCAGTTTTCGTAGGCATTTAGGAATCTGGGATTTGTTTCATCAATAAATGAGATAATCAGTTTATTACTTCGGTGTGGTGATACGTTCCTTCCTTCCTTGTTGCAGGAGGTGGGAGCTGCCAGCATAATTAACATCAGGAAGGCATTGTTGGGGGAGGTGAAAGTAATGCTTGGCCATTTTTCTTTTTCTCAGACTACATTATTTTCGAGTCCCACACCTATTAGTGTGGATCAGTGGTATTGTACCCCTGGGTTCAATCGAGAAGAAGGGAGGGAGGGAGGAAAGAAAGAAGGAAATGCATTGCACCATTGTCCTGTCAATCCACATTGCTTAATAGAAATAAAGGCATTTGTGTCATATGAGTCCAAGATAAACACACCAGGATAGACTTAGGGGTGTCAGACATTTATTGGGGTAATTACTATGACGGAGAAAGGAGAGAAGACACTTAGAATTACCCTGGGAAAAATTTCAGAAAAGACACAGATCTATTATGTGCAAAAGAAGAGAAGGAAAGAGAGAAGGAGGAGTGAAGAGGAAGAATTGCAGACTAAGGTATTGTGCTGAGAACATGTCACCCATCCCAGTGAACAGCTCTGGTTCTAAGAGAGCCCACAGAGGAGTTCTGGGCCTGGAGAAAATGGCCAGATGTGAGTGCTCAGTGGGTCACTGAGACAGCCACACTAGGAAATGTGTGACTGTCATGCATGAAGACAGTGAAGCTGAGATTGTCAGCTGGCTGTCCTCACCACTCAGTGGGACAGGCTTTCTTGAAGGCCTGCCTTCTAGACAATCTTGTATTTTATCATTGCCATTTCTTTCTTTATTCAAGCACTTTTATTGGTAAGCTGTTGGTGTTTTGCTTTTAATGAAATTGAGAAGACAACCCTGTGTCGTGCGCCCTCTTCTTTTTTTTTGTTTAAATATATTTTTTTTGTTGTTGATGGATCTTTATTTTATTCATTTATTATTTATATGTGGTGCTGAGGATCGAACCCAGTGCCTCACGCATGCTAGACAAGCGCTCTACCACTGAGCCACAGCCCCAGCCCCATCACACGCCCTCTTCTTGCTGGAGCAGGCAGGATGTCCACCCCACACCCAGCCTGCTGTACTTCTCCTTGCACATGAAAGAAAATGACCATTATTAATATCTGTGCAGTTTTAAAAGATGGTTTTTCAATTCTTTGATGCTCCCCCTTCAGAAGTAGGATCTGTGCCCTTTGTCCTTTGCATCTGTGCTCTGTGAGTAACTGGCAAAAAAGAAACAGCTGAAGTGACTAAATATAATTCCCAAGGCCCAAACCTAAAGAAGATAGAAAACCTTCATTTCCCATCTCTTGGGATGTTCACTGCTGGAACACAGCTACAGTTCTGTGAGGAGGCCCAAGTTACCCCAAAGAGAGGTCCTCTATGAAAGGAAGTAGCAGTGTCAACTTGTCAGCCACATGAGTGAGTCACACGAAATAAACTGTCTATCTCCAGTCAAGCAACACCAGGTAACACTACATAAAGCAATGTTAACTGCATGACACTTGCTAAGCCCTGTCTAAGTTACAGACTTCTTGGCAAAGTGAATGACGACTACTGTTTCCTATCACTGTAGTTTGAGGTGATCTGATACACAGAAGTAGATAACTGGAGTTTTGGTGCCTGGAAGTGTGGTCTTCCATAATAAACACCTAAAACATATGGCACTGGGTTTGTGGCTAGATGGAGGACTGAAGCTCAGAGGACCTTAAGCAGATCCAACTGGGAGCCTAAAACCTTAGAGGTGGGCAGTTGTGGTAAGGAGACTGTTGGTTAAGGTATAAATAAAGGTATGGAAAATGTTACTGGAAGCTGGAGGAAATCAGAGAAGCTGACAACACTACTACTAGCAATAATGTACAAAGTAGGAAATGGTCCTAATGAGCTCAAGATCTAACTATGGAGCTTTCTAAGTGGTATACTGAAAGACCATCAAACCTCTTCTGTCAATGATAAGAAATAAGAGAACTAGAATTTGCCTATATCGTCACTGCTCTTGGAAAAGACAGGCCAATATTGTGATTTTCACACGTCCACATATGGGAACTCTTGCAGGATCACACTGGAGTGGAAAGAAATGGGTACTTGGAGAAGAGGAAGCAGAGAGACTTAACATATATTTGTACAATATTCCCTGTGATAAGGAAAAAGAGACTGTGGGCACTAGGAACTGCAGTTCCATCTAAGTAACAGAGAGACCTAGAGTCACTATAGCCTGGACAGGAAGAGCAGTCACATCCCTGGCCCACAATAGTACTCAGGCAGCAGAGATGCCTTCATTTACAAGCTCATGGAGGATTTGGATGAGGAGAATACTAATGGTGACTAATGCTCACTGAAAACCAGAGGCCACAGAAACATCACACCTAGGGAAATACCCAGGGCTGAGGGAGATGGTAGTAGGGGGAAAATATCCACAAAAGATAACTAAACTAGAATTTTCTCCTGGCTAGCTAGAGTGTTGAGCTTAAAGCGAATTGAATCTGCTGTGAGTAACACCACATGATATGACTCACAATCTTCATTATGGGAAAAAAAAAGAATATCCATGACCTCCAGAAAACACTGGTATTAGAAGTGACTGTTTGAGTTGACTTGATTGATTTGGGAGTCATCTACTTTAGAAAAGTGCAAGAATTTTATGTGCATGGATTGTTGCTTAAGGGTCAGAGAGTGTTTTTTAAAACACGTGGTCAATTCAGTGTTTCAGCGAAAAAAAGTATTTTTTTTTTTTCAGAGAAAAACATTCTCCTCTGCTTCATGGAAAGAAAACATGCTAAATATATGAGAATGTCTAAAAAATTTGTAAGTGTAGAGTGTTTAATCATCCTCTAGCTGTCGGCATCTTAAAACAGCAAACTGGGGGTTTCAAGGTTCTTATTTTTATTGGATAGCCAGCATTTTGGAAGTTCCTATTTAAGAAGCAGTAACTTACCATGTAGCCCTGTGTGCAAAAGGCATAACAGTCCATTTGCAAGACAGGAAAAGTCATATGTTAAGCAAGCATCTAAAAACCTGTTAAACCACCTTATAATCAAATATACTCTGAAGAAAAAAAATTATTGTTAAGCTAGCAAATAAAGACAAAAGCAAAAATATTACATACAGTATTAGTAGAAAATGAGAATATTTAAGAAAATAGTTGGGTAGGAACTCTCTGGAAGAAAACCTGGTACATTTATCCAAAGTTTTAAAACTTGCATATTATTTAAGCCAGAAATGTCCATGGTAATACTTTATACTACAGACCTAATTAGAGTTATGTACAATTGTCTTGTGGATATTTGTAATAAAGATAGAAATGAAAAAAATAACAATCTACTTGTTTAAAGTTGGGGAACTGCTTTGAAAAAGCATGATATTCCTAAATAATAAAACACTAAAGAACTAATTCAAATACTGATGTGACTATCAGTTAACATGGGGAAATATTTCTGATAAATTTTTAAGTGAAACAGCAAACTAAAAAAAAATAAAGTGCACAGTGTTATGCTACTGTTACCACGCTAAGAATGTATATATGTGTGTGTGTGTGTGTGTGTGTGTGTGTGTACATACACATCAATATGCAGGTACTCTGCATGAATACGTTTAGGAAAGGGCTGAAGGTTTGGAACAATTGTGCGGTCCATGGAAAAAAAAAGCAGATCAGGTATGAATAATGTAAAGAATTTCTTGACATGCTTTGAGAATGCACAATAATTAGAGTTCTGAATGTTGAAGTTATATATAATAGTCAACTGTAATACGCAATATTCTCCAGCTTGTCTCGAAGAGTTCATATAAGAACTGAGAAATGGGGATAACTGGGATTTGCCCAAATCAGAATTTATAAGAAAACTGTGGATAAGTGACAAGTTAGCTGAAGGGATAAACCAGATTGATTTGAGTGGAAATCGAAATGATTCATCATGTGTCCACAGAGAACACTGGCTGACTCACAGGTATACAGTTATCCAGGGCTTGCAGTGGACCTTGGAACATAGGAGGGATGAAAGGGCCTTCTGCCTCCAGAGGTGAGCAAAGATTGAAATGTTTGGAAGGCAGAAGCCAAGGGCTCACACTACCAGGGAGTAAGAACTACTGTCTAAGAATAAACAGATTTGAGCCTGGCTGCTGAATCCTAAGGATCCCAGGCCAATGCAGAGATTCTAGCAAATGCCCATTATCAAACATATTCTATTATTAAATGACATTTTAAAATATATTTTAAGAAATGATAAGAGTTTCAGGGTTGTGCTAGAGATTTTATAAACAAATGAAATGGCACATGTAAAGTTAGGGAACATTTTATTGACTCTATACAGGCTCATTGTGTGATATATGGTGCCTGTTATAAATGGGTTACCAAGATAGCTTCTAATGATATGGTTTCTGAGGTACATTAGCTTGAAGTTAATAGAAATTTAGAGAAAATGAGATTCAGTTGAATCCTAATGTTCATAAATAATAAGGTTCTATTTGGACTAAGATTTTGATAAAAATCAATAACCTACTGTCTTTTCTATTAGTATTCAAAATGCATTTGGGAGTTAAAAAGTTCCCAAACTTCCCATGAAATAATGAATCATATGTTTACCTTACTGGAAAGTACAAAAGAAAAATATAGATAAATAAATATAGATAGGATTCTGAAGTAGATGTTTATGTATGTATGTATGTGTGTGTGTGTCTGAGAGAGACAGAGAATGTGCGTGCACATGAGCGCAGGTATGATGTGTAATCTTTGGATCATATATCCTCAGAGAAATAAAATAGCATGTCTACTGTTATACTGCTAATAGTAAGCAAATGTGAGTTTTAAGCATTAATATAAATGACTATCTAATGGCGTACTGTTACTCCCAGAAGAAATTATTTCCGTATGTGTTCTATTAATACCATGCTGAGAGTAGAAACTGACACACTTAATTTTGCCAACTATAGCTACTAAAAGAACAATGGGACCACATAAATTTTGCAATGTATCATGTCAGCTACAAACCACAGAAAGGATTCTCTAGCCAAAAAATGAAAACTACTAACTCAGCAGTGTTCTTATGTCCACGAACTGTGAACCCAAAAAGATGAAATCGAGTATCAAAAACTAAACTCTTCTTGGAAATCTTAGAATGAATATGGGGTCATCTTTTGACTATGCTCTTCATTTTACAAATGGGTACACAAAAGCCAAAAAACAGAACTAGTCAACAGACACACTGGGCTCCTCCTCTACAGGTCAAGTTTTATGGGACTTAGTATCCTGTTACCTTTTCATTGTAGCACATCAAGCTTTTTCATGTCAAAATAAAAATTAAAAAATGGTTTCTATAGGAATACGGAGCCCTGATAGGAGAGAAAAGCATTGGCCATGAAAAGTTTCCCTTTGGAACTCAAAATGCGCTGGGACTGACTGATGGAACAGAGATGGATGCTTGTGTTCCCTCCCGGGACAACTGTTCTGATCTACTGTAGCTGAGCTCTGGGAGATCTCTGAACATTCGTGAACATTTCTTGAGGACCTACTATTTGCCAGACATTGCTAAGTACTCACATTACTCTGTGTTCCATTTCATCCTTCTAGTTACCATATGACTTAAGTAAAATTATTTTTATCCCTATTTGAAACGTGAAAGAAACTAAAATAGAAACAATTAGTCCACTATTGCTTGGATAGTCACATTTTGAATCTGAGTCCCTGCATTTTGAGCCAAGAGGCCCTGCATTTCATGTCTATGCTACACCAATTCCCAAATTCCCACTGAACTGAGCATCAACATATAGTATTTTTGCTCAGGATTTATTCCAGAACCAAAGAGACTGGCTCTTGAGTACTGAGAAGCCCCCAGGAGAAGGCTTCTCTCTCTGGTGTCATTGGTCACCCAAGGAATAGACAAGGATAAAGCAAACACTGACAACTGGGACAGAGAACAAAGGAAAAGAAGTGAGAAGTTAATTCATCTTTAAAGTGAGAAGCCTTTTTTTCTTCTATTTTTTAAGTCACTTCAATTTCCCTTCTAGCCATAAGATTGAATAAAAGTCATGTTCCTTTCTACATTTGCCCTCAAACTTTATGCATACTTCTGTGACCAATGAAACAGAACTTATTACTAGCACTGGGGCCGTTTTTAAGAGTATGTGTTTGCCTGCTGACACACCCTAAATTTCTTGAGGATAAGAGCCATGTGAAAACCTTCATTGGCTCACCAGTGCCCTCCACTGGGCTTGGAACAGAGTAAGTGTTCAGTAAATTTTAGTAGGAAAAAAAACAAAACAAGAAAAAGATCACATTATTTACTCACAGTATTTACTTCACATCCTGCCTACGAAGTCCTTCATGCTGGACTTGATAGGAACTATTGGACGATTTTGGTGAATTGTGTTCTTGTCTAGCTCTGTGTTTCTCAAATCAGGTATGACAAAATTCTCTTCAATAATTTAATTTTAAAAGACTTGTTTGCAATTGGGCTATCTGAAAGACCAAAACACCTGAGTGATCCATGAAATTAAAACTGAGTCCCTATTTGCTACACCATTACCCACATTTGGGGATGTGCCCATGGTTATGCTGGCACTGTGTGACAACAACTTTGATGAAATAGTATAACCAAAGATAAGGAGGAAAACTGCTTCCTCATATGGCTCCCGTCAGAATAGCAAACCATGCCTTACCATAGTCAAGAGGGGTAATTTCACACTGAAAGGGAACAATCTCATCTTGAGAAAACATTCATAGCCATCTTATTAATTTAACATGACAAATTTAAACTATGTTTTTACATTTTAATGTAATACGTAAATCAGTGTTGACTTTAGTTTTATAAAATCTAGCATCACCAGGAACATCGTTTTATATCTTATATTTAACATGTTATATAGGTATATATATGTGTGTATACATGAATGTAAATATGTGTGTATGTATATGTCTGTTTGTCTCACATTGTGGAAACCATTTGCCAACCTTGGTGAGGGAGGGAGCAAAGCTGGTCCAGCTCTTTGGAAGATGCATTCATGCTTGCACAGTCCCCATCACCTCCAGAGTGAATTCTGCCACATGCATCTATGAAAACTGGCTGGCTTCCCACCCATGACATCCTTTGTAGAATGCCCTCACTCTCTCCTTTCACATGCATGAGAATTTACCGTGTGTGCCTCCTGCTATCGAAGACTACTTGGGGGAAAAAAAAAAAGGATGCTTTATTACTTGTTCACCATAATCTACTTTTTTGATGCTTGTCATTGCCCTCCTTTAGAGGAAGAATAATGGCGTCCTTCTGCAGGTAGTATTTTGATGCTTGGACTCATTTTTTTTAAACAGAGATATTCCTTCTCCTTCACTAACTGTAAAATGTTTCATTCAATATTTTACAGCCCCCTGAGTTTGTCAGACATTTCCTGTTGGGATGTGTACTTCTCAGTGATGTTTCCGTTTCTTCATTTTTTAAAATTATGAATTTCTATTGCCTTCTACATAAAAACTGCAATGTGAAACCGTGCCATAAAAATGAGCAGAAAGTTGTTAGTCTTTTCCTACCCATACCAGAAAGAAAAATGGTTCCTATCAAAAGCACTAGAAAATAAAGAATTGTTATGGGAGATAAATTGCACCATCTAGCAAATATGAATCTTTTTCTGTGCCATAAGGTATGCTGCCTGGAAGTACATTGTCTGAAATAAAAAAGAGTCTCTGAACTTGAGTGAATTAACGCAAAGCACATTTCCCTGGGGAGTCCTGTGACTGCCACCACAACTGAAGAGAGTTCTGACTAAACGTTTTCCTAAAGTCTTGCTCCTTGCCCCCGCATCTTTACACTGACCCAGCGTTAGGAGAGAATCAAAGGAGCTCAGAAGACTAAAAGTGCTGATGTGTTTGAAATTGAACACTGTTTCAGCTATGAAAAGAACTAAAATCCCTTTAGAAAGAGATTTAGGAATGAGGATAAGTATTCACTTTTATGGTCTATCCTGAGGCACTACTTCTTATTTACTCATTTATTCACATATTTATTTCCATGCAAGGACTATGGGAAGCAGGCAGAAGGGATTATGATCTTCTGTGTATCAGAATCATGACATTACTATCGCTAAAATGACACTTTTCTCTACTGAGAATACAAGTGTCAAACAGCATACAGTTATCACATCCAGGATGAACTCAGTTATGATTACATATTGCCTTTTCTTCTTCATAGATGGGTTGTATTAGTCACAGTTCTCCATGTAAGCACATCACTGGTTCTCCAAATGAGCACAAGAGGAAGAGGAAGAGGAAGGGAGAGAGAGAATTTCATTGATAGATTTACTGTAAGTTATTGGCTCACACAAGTATTGAGACTGAAAAAAATCACAGAATCTGTTAGCTGCAAGTTGGAAACCCAGGAAAGCTGGTGGTGTAGCTCAAAATGCTAGAGATCTAGTGGTGTAGATCCTACTCCTGGTCTGAAGGACTATGAACCAGGAGGACCAAGGGCAGGATATGATAGATGACCTAGCCCAACCAGTCAGGCAGACAATGAATTCAAACTTCTTCCATCATTTTGTTGAATTCAGTCCTTGATGAAGGGGATGACATCTACTGACACTGGGGAGGGCCATCTGGTTTACTCAGTCCACCAATGCAAATATTAATCTCTTCCAGAAACATTTTCACAGACACCCAAAAATAATGTCTAACTGGATATTTGGTCATCCTGTGACTAAGTTGATGCATAAAATTAACCATCTATTAATAGTTCAATTCTAAATCTATGAATTAATCTAATTTAATAGTATACATCTGTTCAGTATTTGTTATTTTCAGAAGTCAGAAATTACTTTTAGCAAATAACACCACAAGCACATGCTTAGCTACTCCTTATAGGATAAATGACCCTTTCTTGGGGAACTGTGTATCCTGTCTTCAATGTGAGGAATTCTGATTTGATGAGATAATACTGGACCCCAGGTATTTCAAGTTTTTCTAAAAATCTCCACGGTCTGCTCTCTGGGAGCTGGAAACCACTAGCATGAGCATTAGGTTATAAGAGAAGTGATCATCAAAAACAAAAAAGACTGAGCCTAGGGTTGTAGCTCAGTGGTAGAGCACTTGCCTAGCATGTGTGAGGCACTGGGTTCAATACTCAGCACCACATATAAATAAAATAAAGGTCCACTGACAACTAAAAAATATTTAAAAACAAAAAATAAACAAGATTTTTCCCCATAACCAAACCTATGCACTAAACACATCATTTATTCTACATATCACATATATGAGGTAGGGACTGTTATTGCTTGCATTTGACAGATGAGGAAACAGAGATAAGAGTCAACCCACTAGAGACTATTCTCCTAGGTAACACTAAAAGGACTAAAAACCTACCTATCTCCTGCAGGCCCAATCTCATACAGGAGAGAACCTGAATGGGCAGCATGTAAGGGCCCCGTCTTACATTTCAACAAGTGTCTAGAAAGTATGTGTGGTCCTCTCACATATTTGATGTTAGTTTCTGTGCAACTGTGAGTCAGCCTGAGTCTCCCTCACGACAGTTCCTACAAGCTGAGCCTTGCACCTGAGCCCAGTTGGATGAAGACCTGATCTTTTGCCAGTAATTGTTGGTCTTAAACCTGACAGGGACACCTGTCTTCCAGAATCCCCTTAAATGGCCTCCTACAAGCCATCTCAATCTCTAACTTGCTCTAATACCTAATGCTATGAAGCCTGATCACCAGGGTGGTATCAACATGGATTTCACTGAGTTGCTATGCCTAGAACATGATGATTTGGACACTCACTCCACAGGAGGGGTCCATAACTCTGCCTCCACTCTTGCCAGTTCTATGTAGCTGATTGTCTCTCTCAAACAGCTCTCTGCTCCTAGCATTGATAGAGCCACCTTATCTATTTATGCAAAACCCTGCAATCATGGCTTCTAAAAGATAGTTTCCCTCTTGTCAGCCGATTAAATCTTCTAGATTCTTTCTGAGTGGGAGTTATAAAAGAACTACATACATGGAAAAGAATATGAAAAGTAGAAGTTAGATACAAAAATACGGAAACTGTCAAATTCTTAAAAAAATTGTATTTTTTTCTGAAATAAAATGGAGCATTTAATACTACTTTATGGGCACAGAGTAACCTAACATGATGTAAGTTCTTTAAGGACTATAAATTGTATTACTTTATTTAAATTAGAAAAGAACATATATATATATATATATATTGCAGGAAAGCATATAAAAATGCCTTAAAATATTGAGTGATCCTATTGATTATTGCTAATGACTGCTATAATTCCTTCTAGTCTTTCTTTTCTGCACACGTGCTGTGTGATGTCAACTATATGTATATATTTGTCTGTACATACATTCTATGTACATATGTAGTACAATATTAACAACGCAGGTTTATGTCACTTATACACAGGATGCTAATGTTTAAATGTGTCTAAAATTCAGGTGTTGCCAATGTGGCAGTATTAAGAGAAAGCCCTTTAAGAGACAGTTAGTCAATCAGGTCTCCTCTTTCATGAACCGCACTAAGGTTCGGATAAAAAAAAAAAAAAAAGACTTCACAGTAGCCCTTTCTCCTTCCACCATGAACCAACAAGAAGAGCTTCCCTAGATACTGGTGCCTTGATCTGGGACTTTCTAGCCTCCAGAATTATGAGTAATAATTTTCCAGTCTCAGGCATTCTGTCATAGTACTACAAAATGAACTAAGAGAAACTGAAATGTGTGCATGGCTGCATATATACACACACTTATTCATAGAGAATGCCATTTTTCACCCCGTTTTATTTTTAGTAGCAACTTGTATTTCATTTTAATCCACTGTTATTATTAGAAAAGTTATCAGGTGTGTGGTTTTCTCTCAGATGGTGTTTTCTCTTTTAACAGAGTTTATACATATAATGGAGGTTCTCTAGCATGATCTATCAAGACCTAAACTTCCTTAGAGGGAAGAAGTAAGGGTGTGAAATGAAGATATAGTTCCATGGGGACAGAGATGTCAAAATCTGAATGACTGAACATGTTAGTAATCTCAATCAGTGTGAAATGATTGGCAAATGAGCGTACTACATGCAAACTAAGGCTTTTCCATTTGAATGAGCAAAGTTCCAAAGTGAAGCTTTTCCATTCATGATCAGAGTTGCCTAAGGAAAGTTATTTAACCTGAAAGAGTTCAATTCTCTCATCTGTGAAATGAATGCAACTTAGAATGGCTTCACAGATTTGTTATAAAGTCCAGAGATGAATGTGAAAAACATTTGGCAATAATGCTTGTATGGGGTAAAGACTCAACATACAGAAGTTATTATTTATCTCCATCTGTGTTGTTCAGCTTTTCATTTCTGTGATCAGAATGTCTGACAAGAACAATTTAAAGGAGAAAATTTTGGTCTGGGCTAATGGTTTCAGAGGTTCAGTCCATGGTTAGCCAGCTCCATTGCTCTGAGCCTGAGATAAAGCAGAATATCATGGCAGAAGGTTTTAGTGGAGGGAAGATGTTTACCTAATGTCAACCAGGAGACAGAGAAAGCATATGAGGAGCCAGGGACAGAATATAATCCCCAAGGGCATATCCCCAGAAACCTACTTCCTCCAGTCATACCCAAAACTGTCTATAGTAATCCATTCTAATTATCCATCAAATGGATTAACCCATTGATTAGGTCATAGCTGCAATAATGAAAATTAGTTAACTACTGAATATTGCTACATTGGGTATCATGCTTTCACTACATGTGCTTTTGGCGGGAACACTTCATATCTAAACCATGACACCATCCTTAATCTCACCTCTTTATGAGGTGTGCTGATTACAGAAGAAAACTTTAACTTCTGTTCCTCCAAGCTATAGAAAACTAAAATCAATTCCTACTGATCACATGCCATGTGAGAGGCCAATGGCTCCTGCAGAGTCCCAACCCAACATATATATTCATCCATCCACTTCTTCATTCATTAATGATTTATTAATCATCACTATCATTTGTCATTACTGCACCAGATGTTGTAAGAACATGGACACATAAAGATGTGGCCTTTGTACAGAAAGACATAATACAAGCCCCCAGAGTATCATAGCTGCCACTACAGAAGCATACCCATGGTCAAACTTGAACTCGGGAGAGCATTACATCTTCCTAGGGATTGGAGAGAAAGCATTTTAGAACGAATAAGGTTTTGAAACAAATTTGGGAAATGAAGCCAGGCATGGTGGCACATGCCTATAATCCCAGCACTTTGGGAGGCTGAGACAGGAGAATCGCGAGCTCAAAGCCAGCCTCAGCAATGGCGAGGTGCTAAGCAACTCAGTGAGACCCTATCTCTACATAAAACACAAAATAGAGCTGGGGATGTGGCTCAGTGGTCGAGTGCCCCTGAGTTCAATCCCTGGTACCAAAAAAAGAAAATAATCATAATAATGATTTGGGAAATGAATATATATTTGCCAGGTTAATGGAGCTGGGGGCAGAATAGGATTTTTCCCAATTGAAGAAATGAAAGTAAACAAGGGTGCAACATAGTGTGTGAGGTCCCAGTGAGACCGATGTCATAGGTGATAAGGCTGTCAAGAGAGGTGGACTTCGCTACATGAGAGTCTTGTCCATTAAGACAAGAAATGGGAAATGGATTCTAAAGATGTTTTTGAAGAGTGGTATACTGAAGACATTGAGGCCGTGGTATGTAGGTTCATGATATTGAGAAAGGCCAGTCTGGCATCATTGTTAAAGGTAGATTAAAATGGTGTTCATTCAAACACTGAAATTGAGACAATTATAAAAATTCAGCTTAATATGGATGAACATCTAAAAAAAGCCATGACATATTGGGACATGATGTTGGCCTTGGTGTACTCTCCGGAGACTTTTCTCTGTGGTCTGAATATGAAAATGAATCTGTACACTGCTCTAGTCACTTAAAAATGATTCAGGAAAGAAGAAATATCTAGAAGGCTTAAATGTGAACTTGGTAAATGCAAATATACTAAATATGTATGAGACCTTCAATTTTGTCAGTTCAAACAGATGCTAGCAGAACAGGACCCAGACCAAGGACACATGGATTAGACACAGCAGAAAGAGAGCCCCACCATGGGGATTCACATACTGCTGGGGAACACACTCAGCAATGTGATCATCAAATGTCATTGTGTTCACACTCAGGAAAAGTCACACTGATGTGATAGAAACTGTTGGATTAGGCACCGTTCAGTGCTCTTCCTAATTTACCATCTTGGCATTTCGCTCAGCCTGGGCTGACTCCCTGTGTATCTCCTTTCACTGACTCAGTGAATTGAACAAATGGTTTCGTTGTTAGGCTTAAACTGTGTTGGTAGATGTCCAGCTTAAACCAGAAAAAGCAGAGGACATCAGATCAAACTTTTATTTATTTCCTTTTTTATTTCTTCTGACCATTGTCCAAAATGTTCTATTCAGGATTCTCATGAAAATCTGAACAAAAGTGAAGAATGGAGATACTTCAAGTCCTTTTGGCTTTATAAAGCATAGGACTGAGAGACAGAGGCTGTGCTTACAGGACAGAAAACCCACTGCTGAGAAGTAAAAGGCATAGGAGATTCTACATTTTGTATTAATGCTGACTTTGCAACTTCTATCAAATGCACCCAGATCATTCAAAGAAGTTTGTGGCAATAATACAGGTAAATTAACCATTTTACTCATCTCTATCCTAATTTCAAAGGCTTGTGGCCAAACTTTCTTGATTTGAACTTTGATAGATATCAAGATTCTGCAGCAAAAGAAAATAAATTAAAATGTAAATGCAAGCAAAGTGGCAGTTCCCTGAACTTAGACATTTTTAAGGCTATTGTTTAATAGGGTGTTATTTATTACTCCTATACTTGATTAGCTTTAGCTACAAAATCAAGTCTCCCCTTTTTGCATAAATTATAAATAAAATGATTTCTAAATTTTATAGTCTGGGAAATTAAAATAATGAATAAATAACAAGAAGGCTCTGCAGCAATTAACTGTTTTAGACCCATTATTTTCCTCCAACAAACCATTAGAAACCAGAGGTACTAATGCACAAAAATATTACATAGCATAGAAATTTTAGAGAACATTAAAAGAATGATAGTGGTGAGTGGTAGCTTTAATAAATCATACCAGTAATTTTTAATTTCCTGTCAATAAGCAAAAATTATATTCACCAATGTTATCAATGTATATACACCTCTATTAGTATACTTTTATGACTCTCAGTTTATATCAGTCATACAAGTCCTGTGACTTAGCATAAATACTTTCAGATTTAGCTTTATATCATTTTACTTTATAAGTAAATTAGAGCTGGATGTGCAGATGTTATTTGGGACAATGAACCTAGGTAGAACAGGGAGAAAGCCACTCACAGAGGATCAAGTGCCACGAGTTCCAATATCAGGAAAGGCTGAAATGTTTGAATGCAGTGTCAAGAACTGCAAATTCCATTCTTGGTTAAGCCTCTGCTTCACTCACGCACTGAACGGGTATTTTCCCATGAAGGAAAAACAAAGAACAATTTTCTCCCAAGTTCACATGCTCTTCAGTGAATCTAGAGATGAACATGATAGAGTGGCACGTGAATAAAGTACATGTGCCTGAGAAATATGGAACTTTAGCCTCCATCTCAGCATAGTAGCTGTATGGCCTTGGTCAACCCCGTTACCTTCTCTGGGTCTCAATTGTGAAAATGAAGGAATGGATCAGACCCCAAAATGACAAATGCACATCAAGTGCCAACAGGAATTGACTGGAAGAAGCTGCTTGGTGCACCAAACTGAAATAGATTGTGAGCTTATGCCACAGCTCGATAAGTGAGAGTGAGGCTGAGATGGAGGCTTTGGAAATTCAAATGCTAGTTATCTGCTACTCCTGAATTGGTTTATTGCTGAGTAATTTCTCATTCTAAATCTACCTAAAGTTAACGTCAAGACAATGGTTCAGGCTCCAAGACGTAAAGACAGCAGTTTTCAGAAAAGTTCCCAGTACTTAAAAAATCACCTTGGATTGAACTGCCTGGTACAGGGCTTGGATTTCTCCAGTTGTTCCTTTTTTCAGTCGAGGCAACGACTGAAGCTGTCATTAGATGGAGCTATTGCTAGTCATCGATTCTTCAGTGCAATGAAGTAATTGATTTAGCTAACCTATGACAGAAAATCTTGTGACAAATTAGGTCTATGATAAATATATTTGTAGAAGTAAAAAGGAGAAAAGTCCCTCATTTATGGGATATCACTGACAAGAAGGTAGCACAGACTGAAAGAGACATAGGGCATCCCAAAAAAAGGAGACCATATGATTCATGTTGTACCCAAATGCGAGGAAGTATGTGGAAGCCAGGCGTGAAGGTGGTGGGAGACTGAACAAATGATACACAGACACTTAAGAATCTTGGCTGTACTCACAGTGTTATTTAGGGCCTGTCCTGCCAAAGGAAGTGAGAAAATTTGCCTCATCTTCATGATTGAACCTATCAGCAGAGATCATTTGCACTATCTAGGATCAAACTGCTTTGTTCAACCTTGTTAAACTAGATCAAAGAACTAATTATCAACACTAGAGTCCACTCATTAGAACCAGAATCACCAATTTCAGCCATGGCATTGGGTAAGGGTTTCCATTTATCTTTTGTATCATCACATGGAGAATAGTGATGTATCTTTTTAGATTAATGTTACAGTTATTAATGGTATTAAAAATGCACTAGTACATATTTAACAAAGGAAATGAGAAAAAGTAATCATATGCTTTTTGACCATTTAAAGGAAATGTTGATAGTATTTGGATGAAAATATAAAACTCCATCTAAATTTCAAATATCTGATAGAGGCCAAGTGAAAATAGTTGTTTTCTTTTGTATACTTATTTCTATCAGACCTTATGCACAGATCAGGATTTATATAAATATTTATGTTGGCAAAATATGAGCGTTTATAGAATTACATACCATTTGCATAACTAAAATGAGTAGTTATATGGACAGTAATGCAGTCTACATTTGTATATATGTACATATACGTGGATATACATTTTATACATATATGCACATTAATGTGCAGTTTTAACACATTATATCGGTATTTCTACATCTAAAGTTGTAATATGGACTTCTTTCTTGTCAAATTCATTTCATAGATAGAAACTTCCAGGAGACAGAGATTGAGAAGGAATTAAAGAATGCTTTGCTTTTGATAGGAAAGAACACGCTCATTATTAAAGTTGCCACAGTCACAGCAGTACAAAGTTGGTATTCAGTTCGTGTATTTGATATTCTCATTCTTTGGTACTAAGGTAAGGAATAGTCATTGTCTAAAAAAACATTTGCAGTTGTTGAAACTATATTTTAATGTTCTGATCTAGGAAAAGAAAAAAAATGATCAGTTAAGAAAAGAGCGTAAAAGACAAGTGTTTTAAAAAAATATTAAATACCTAAGGAAATTCAGACTTCAATTATAACCATTAGAATTATCAAACAGGATGGTTAAGCAATAAATCACTAAAAATGACAATTTTTCTACTATCAGTCTCTGATGCTATATTATGACCCTTATGACATGGTACTTGAGAAATCAAGAGTTAATGCCTGAAAAAATTAATTTTTTCTAGAAATGTTATTACTGTAACAACACAAGGAAGATGGCTTTTAAATTGTTCAATTTGACATAATTCTTGTCATTCAAGACTATTCAGCAACTGTGGAAAGTAAAAAGTCAAGAATTTTCTTAAAAGCATATCAGGTTATACCTTGTTTATTTTGCACTGAAATGTTATTTTCCGGTTTTATTCAGTGAATATACAACAATTAAAAATTGTTCCTATTAAAATTATTGGGCTGTAATCTTTAAGGTTATTAATTCACTAATAGTAATGATATTCATGATCCATAAATCATGGAAAACATGATTGTAAATTGACTTTTAATGAAAAAAAGTCTATTTCAAATACCAAAAAATAACCCCATTCAAAATTTTCATTATGTAACACTCAGCATGGATGGGAATAAAAGGCTTCTTTTCATCTTCATCTATATTTGATTTCCCTTCTAATAATAGCAATTACACTGAATTCATATGATTATAGCTTACAGTGACAAGAACTTGACAGATTGACTTTTTGCCCTGAATTCAATTCAAAGTATAGGATTGGTTGTTAATAACTGGGAAAAGTAGCCGTACTGGTGTATTCTACACATAAAGGAAAATTCATATTTCTCTTCCTCTTATTGCTGTGAAAAGGACATTTTATATAGCTACCAAGTTAGCTTATGTTGGTATTATATGAATCAAGGAGATAACTTTGAAGAAATGGGGATAATGTTTAGATTGCCCACTTAGCTAATTGGCCCCTATCTAGTTGAGGTTTTCTTTTTATTTAAAGGACCATTTGATAATTTAAAAAAAGTTTTGATTTATCCATATCCACACATCCACCTGCCATTACAACAAGTATGAATTCTAATTGTGGCATGCACCATGTTTTACTCTTTTTTTTTTTTAATTTGAAGTAATAGGTTAAGATTTGTGAACAAATCTGGGAACTAATTCCATTAAAAAAAATATCTAGGGTACTGGGAAAGAGAAACAGTGAGTGAAAAGAAGATGACATGGAAGGTACATTACTGAGCAGATCGCTCCTGAGCAAATTGGGTTCAATACCACTGGTGACCACAGGGTGGTCCATAACCCTGACTTCTCCATAAAAGCAAGGGAGCTGGGATATTCTCTTATCAACAACTCCAAACAGATATTGATTAAGGGCTTACTAAGCTTTGATTGCATCCCTCTAAAATTCAAGCTGTAACTTAATCTCCAATTCAACAGTATTAAGGAGTGGGGCCTTCTGGAGGTGATTTGGCAAGGTATGGGATTGAGGACTATGTAAGAGACTTCCTACAGTTATTAGCACCCTCTTTCTCTCCTGCTTTCTACTATGTAAGAGATAGGTCCTCATCACACACCAAAGGCAGCTGTCTTATCTTAGACATCCCAACCTCCAGAACTGAAAGGAATAAGAATCTATGCTTTGTCCATTATCCAGTTTAAGTATTTTATCATAACAGTACAAATGAACTAAGACTGGGTTCATCCTGGCATGTCAAACCACTGGCACTTCTACAGAGCTCATTGTATATTCTTCCCTGGTAAGAATAAGCCATCAGGCAAGCCATTAGAGGAACTGGCAATAAGAAGTGAAGGTTAGCACCCAGTGGATGTGGTCAAGTTGCCAACTACACTGAAACCGCCTGGGAGAACACTAAACATTACAGAGATAAAAAGGATGCATGGATTCTAAACCGACTGTGGAAATCAGTAGTTGTAACAATGTAAGAAATGAATAAACATGAAGTTCATATGCAAAGTAGAAAAGGAATTTCTACTTTGGATTTTTCTTTTAAAAAAAAATCACTAATACCTGAACCCAAATTGTTTTGCATCAGATCATTCTTGCCTTTAATCTTTAATGTTTTCCAGTAATGGAAGGAAAATAGCCATTCCTAAGGTAGTTCAAATGATGAGACAATAAAGGCTATATGGAAGTCATTATAAGAGATGGCAATGAAAATTTGCTATATGTTGCCAGTAACATCAGAGAAAGTTGAAGAGACTCTGCTGGAACTGAATCTCTTAAATTCCTACCGAGTTATTTAAAGAAGTTTGGATGCTTATTGAACTTTTCTGCAAAGTCCAAAATGTAGTCTGGAGTAGGTTTCCAAACACAAAGTCAAATATGTACAGTCTTAAGTCATGTGACCTCTGAAACATGTGGATAATTCGATAATCAGCAAGAGAAACCTCCAGGGGCAAGATTCAACCTGATAAGAAAAGAGGCTTTAGTTCTTTCAAAATAAAGTTACATTTCAACATAGAACCTTATTAATACTATAAAGTGAGTTGATGCCTGTGTCAAAAGCTGTCAGAGGTTGCAGCCATGACTACTTCCTGGTTAACACCTGAGGCTTGATAGTTGCCAATTTGCAGTAAACTTTAACACCTCAGAATCAGCATTAATTCTTGCATTTTCCTGTGTTCATATAAAACATTCAAGCATTGGGAACAGCATTTACATATAAACATGACTTTAACCATGCCATGGTAGAATGTTACTCCTTATCAATCACGATCTTTATAATAAACAGATATTCAGAGTGAGAGAGCCAACAAGTCTCTAATACTTTTTTCTTATAAAAATTACCAACCACACTAGAACTAATAAAAACATGTATCAAATTGTTATGATGTGCTACTCAATAAGTATTTAGGTCATGTAACCACCATAACCACCCTGTGAAACAGGTAAAATTTATTACCCTCTTTCAACAGATCAGAAAAATGACTCAGGCAAATTGAATTCATTATCAAGGATCTTTTATCTGTCAGAGGCTTTGCTAGGACTCAAACTTTGACTCTAAACTCATATTCTAAGATGCTGGCTTCAGATGTTCCCATTGGTGAAGTCCTAGGCCATGATATCTAAACCATACTTATGTTTATAAACAGAAAAGCCCAGCAATATGGAACTTTTGGAGATATTTTAAATTGTAACAGTTAGATACGCTTTGGACATCATGAGAGTTGTGCCCTCTAGGAGATTAAATAGAAATGCAGAACACCACTCATAAGCCATTCTTTGAGCTATGCAGCTTCTTAATGTGCCAAGATAAACAGATTACAGAATGGGTTTCTTGGACTGATGAAATGTGTTACATGGGCATGTTAGCTAGGAAGTCAATTAAATTATGGGAGATGGTTACAAAAACAATCATTTTGAAATTAAGAAAATGTTTATTTTTCTGGCTACAGGAAGAAGAGAGGAAGTCCAGGCATCTTAATAATCAAAATTGGTATCAAATGATTAAGTAACCGGTTAAATAGAAAAGGCATCTGAATGCACACTGATTTATGCCACTGGACTTTTGGACAAAAAAAAAAAATCTGTTTTCTTAAATTCGAAAGTAGAGCCAAATTAAATATTTCAGATATTTGCTTTAGAATAGCTTAATGGCCATAAACCTTTAACTTGATCAACATTATTGATAATATTGCATTATCAATGAATAAAAAATGATTTGAGAATGTCATTACTGATAAAAGAAGAAACTGAGAACAAATGCTAACTTTTCTATATGACAGCATTTTAGGTGACAAAGGTAACATTTCTTTAATATAGTAGTCACTCAAAGGTTGTGAATTATTTCTTTTTATAAGAATTTCATGTGGTACAATCTCTTACAACTGAACCAGGTACGCTACTGCCCTCTCATGGATATAAGTAGCAAGAAAAAAATAAATACATTGGATTAAGAAGAGTCAACAGAAGGGATTTTGTTTAAATGAAGCCTTGGACAAGTAAAGCCCACCATAATAATAATTACAGTGTTGTTTTCTCCATGTAGAATTTGGGGTTCACATTAAATGTCATGAATTATTACATACAGACAACCTCAATAATTGTAACATAAAATCAATGGAAAACATTGTACATACTGTATTATGAACTATGGAATTGCTAATGTCCCTCTCACTTCCAAAATCCTATTATTGTCATGCATGCTATTATTTCCCTGAGTTTAGTATTATCAGTTGACCAGAGAGGAGCAAAGGACTTCATGTTGGTAATCCTTCCAAATGATAAAGTGTTTTGCAATTAATTGAAACATCATTTCATGGAGTAACAGCTAAGAATACTTAGGAAATTGCAAATACAGGTAGAAGTCCAAGCATGGTACTTAGCTTGAGAGAGAGAGGGGGGGGGAAAGTGGGGACAAGGTGATGGCTTTTGGTTGTACAGACTGTACACTATCTCCAAAGGGTGCTGTGTGCACAAGATATTTTTAAAATGATTGCATATGTGCAGATTATACCATTGGGAATTGAAGCATTGCAAATTAAGTGATTAGACATTTTTCTTCTCAATGACATCACTAGGAGGTTAAGGATATCCATTGGTTCTGGTGTGGAAGTAGTCTTACATATGGTAAGACAAGCAGAGAGTGGATGGGCATGATGTCTGAAGCACAGTGTCCTCAGTGTCTGAGTACATCTGCAGTCATCAGTCACAGTAGTTCTGGGTTTGAAATTTCACAGGAACATGATGTAAGCACTATTTTAACACTGCTTCTTGGTTTATTTCCAACATACAAATAGGAGCATTCCACCTGTACTTTATTTATTTTTAATGTAGGGTAAAGGTTTTGGAAAAGGTTACAAAAAGTCGTACAACATCGCCAACTAGGTGAATACATTTTTAGCTGTTTAACATGTTATGTGATTGAAGGCACAAGAAACTGTCACCTGCTATGTGTTGTGCTTAAGGGATTACTTAATTCTAAAATAAAGGATAGGAATTATCTGTTATACCAAGGAATGAAATCCAGATTAACTGTTCTAGAGGAAGCACAGAGCCCACCAATGAGCCGCCAGTGTGGTGTGCCAAGAATACCACCTGTCAGATGAACTCTGCCACTGGCTCTGCAGAAGGGATTTGCTTGCAACTTAATATAAATACATAGTCAGCTACTCAATGTGGATTAAGGATACAAGTCAACATCTTCATTGCTGTAAAGCTAAGTCAGGAGAAATATTAAACAAAAATGGAAGGTACTCACTTATGTCCAACTTTAACAAATCTTCTCCAAAATTATATTCCCTTGGCATTTGGACTGAAACTTATTCTAGAGTAATTTCCTTTCATTTTAATATGAAAATGTTATTTATTTAGACATCATCTTTTGGAGAGAGTATGCTCAAAATTTTTTATTCACAATTCTCATCACATTTTATCAATCTATTATCTACTTCTTCAATTGGTTCTACTTCCATAGTGGCCTCTCTCTTCTGCATTTTCAGAGTTGTGGTTGTTTTAATCCACTGTCTCCATACATACTTTCTGACGATTTGCTCTGCTTTTGTAGATGGCACCATGCAGAGCCTGATGCCAGGGATCCTTGTACAGTGGTGAGTTGAAAAGCAGGCTGTTTATCATCTCTCCAGTGGATATGCTGTCACAGGATTGGCTAGAATTTGATGACTGCTTTGGAAAATGTTTGAGGAGCCTTCTTTAATGAGTATGTATTCAGCATGGACCTCATTCTAGATACCATAGCCAATTGAAAAAAGAATATGGCGGACTCAATGCACTTGGAGAAAGCAGAGTGTATTTGTCTGCTATGGCCACCATAACAAAATACCAGACACTGAGTGGCTTCAAGAGCAGACATTTATTCCAAGCAGTTCTGCAGGATGGGAGTCTAAGATTAAGGTGCTGAAGGTTGTATTTCTCCAGTGGCCTCTTTCCTTGGCTTACAAATGACTCTTCTTGCAGTGTCCTTTTCCAACCTTCACCCCATATGCTGTATCACGTCCTCTTCTTCTGAGGTCACCAGTCATATTGGATTAGGATTCTGCCATTATAACCTCATTTAATATACCTCTTCACTGACCTTATCACCAAATACAGTCACTTTGGGGATTATGGTTTCAACATATGAATTTATAGGGGACAAAATTTAAAACAGTAACTTCAATGTTTCAGCTTTGAATTCAGTCAGTCATAATTGAAATTCTACTCCTACCCCTTTGCTAGCTATGGGATATTTCACAGATCATGTGAAGGAAAGCTGAGCTGATCTAGCTTATTCATTTAAATTATGTAAATAATAGTGTCTAACTCATAGTGCTTCTGTTCATCTCATTTAATATTCTAAACAAGACTATAATGTAGTTGCTCAAGAAAAAAGGGCAATTTCAAAATGCTTTCTTATTTACTTTTCATATCCCTAGTATGCTGCATAGGAACTAAAACAAACAAGACACTTGAAAAAAAATTTTAGAAAAAGTATAAAACAATGGCTGAAAGTTAAAGGGGGCTATGATGCTATGTTTTAGCACACACACAAATAAACAAAGATAAAATGCCAAGTTTGTGTTTTTCTTATGACTGGGCCATGTTGCATATCTGAACAACCACTGAAAATAACAAAGAAATGCATGGCTGTTTTAAATCAAAATTATTTTTACTTAAACCCTGATTAAGCCACTTGGTTGATGTTCTCTGTGACCTCTTTCTTCAAAACAATGTTTTTGCTTTTTTTTTAAATCAACTTCATCATTAAAGCCAAATTCTAAAAATAGCAATTTCAATCTCCCTCTTTCACCTGCTCCTGAACACTCACTGTCTCAACCATCTGTAAATAATTGACCAGCCAAGCACTGTAGCACAGAGGCAAATAGATCAATATTCCTCCCGCAAGCATTTATGGCTGGGAGAGAAGCCCTGCTTCCCTTCGTTTCCTACCACAGAGGACCTCATGCATGAGTCAATTCACAGTCTGCAGCCCCCGGAATTAATTCAGCATGCATAATCAGCAACAATTGCTGAAGTCTTTGATTAAACTTTTAAATTGCCTCTTAATATGATGTAAATGGAAAAAAAGTATTGATTAAAGAATCTCAAAATGGTAACCTGTTAAAATGAGAAAGGAAAATGCTTTGAGTTGGTGAGCCTACACAGCAATGCACAAAAAGTTCCAAAGCACAACTGCAAAACAAACAGTACTAATGCATAGGGGTCATCCTGCTCATGGGTTTAAAAAACAGGGTGAGTTGTTAAATGTGTGTTTTCTTTGTTTTTTGATATTTTTTACTTGTTGATTGATCTTTATTCATTTATTTATATGCAGTGCTGAGGCTCGAACCCAGTGCCTCCTACATGTGAGGCAAGTGCTCTACCACTGAGCCACAACCCCTGTTTTTTTTCTTTTTATAATGAAAAATGATAATACACTGGCAAAGCATAATCCCTAAAGACCAAAAAAAAATTCATTTTTAACTCTAGAAAATTCTATGGGGTTTTCCTCCTATAATTGATTCTAGATTTATAGAGTATCAAGATGTACGTGTTCCTTTCCAATAGTATTCTTTCAAATAAAGTTATATCAAATGTATGTTGAACTCCATCCCCATGTAATGGTATTGGGAAGTTGAGCCTGTAGGAGGTGTTTAGGTCACGAAGATGAAGCTTCATGAATGGAATTGGTGTCCTTATAGAATAAGCTCCAGAGAGATCCCTTGCCCCTTCCAGCATATAAGGACACAAGAAGAAGGTGCTTTATATGAAACAGGAAACAGGCCCTCATCAGACATGCAATCTGCCAGTGCTGATCTTGGATTCCCTAGTCTCCAGACCTGTGAGAAATCAATTTTTGTTTATAATCTACCTGGCATATGGAATTTTGTTATAGCAGCCTGAATGAACTAAGACAAATGATAAAACGTACAATTTTAGCTGGATTAAAAAAAAAAGCTAAGAACAGGATAAAGACAGAAGGTAATATCAATACAATGGAAGTGTTAAACCCAAATTTATTTCAACATACACCTTCCTATACCAGTGTTCCACTCTGAGTATATTTTATAAGACCATTCCTATAGATGAATTGCAGAAGCATTAATGAATGGTAATAACTGGTTTTTAATTTATTAATATTGCAAAATCTTGTGGCCTCAAGTCCTAGCACCTAGGAAAATATTAACACTTTAGAAATTCAGTAATTTATCTATATGTCATTAAGATAAATTTATCCAAAAGGCACTAAAACTATAATTTCTTTTGATCATTAAATTCCAGAAGGTAAATTGTATGTAAAGTCCTTAAGATATTTCAACATTTAAGGAGAAGATTAAATAGTCTAAGTTATTCACTGAAACTTCTTTTAACTAACAAAAATGTAACTTGGCATATACAGAATATGTAAATACTATGAAGTTTCCTTAAATTATTCTTTTACAAAATGAAAACTCAGACTAGAATACCTCTAAGCAGGTTGAGTACCCCTTATGCAAAATTCCCCAGAGTGTTTCGGATTTTGGAATATTTGCATATACATAATGATATATCTTGGATTTTATAAACTCTAAACATGAAACAAAATTCTTTTGTTTCATATATACCTTATACACATAGCTTGAAGATAATTTCTGAAATATTTTAATAATGTGCAATGAGCAATGTTTCATGGCGGAAATTTTTCACTTACAGCATCATGTGAGCACTCAAAAATTTTGGAATTTGAAGTATTTTGGGTTTCACATTTTTAGCTTAGAGACACTTGACATTTAGTACAAGGACTAAAATGCTAGGTGTTTAAGAAGCCTCTTAAATAAAATACTGCTCAAAGTGCAGATAACTTATCTTTTAATAATACATTAGTTTTATGTAAATGATTTTTAATAAATAGGCCCTCAAATATTTCCATCATGGAAAAGATAAACAGAGATTCAAATTCTTAAATACTGTTTGGCTTTGGGAAATACTATGTATCTTCAAAATCCTTTCTTTTTTTTAATTTAAGAAATAAAATTTCCTTCATATCCTACTCAATAACATCAAGTCTTTGCAGTTTAAAAATGCGAATTTCATCAGACTGTGGAGAATACCAAACATGAACTCTGTGTGGGCAAGGGCATCCACACACTGTATGTCCAAGAGGGAGATAAGACAGGAAGGAGGGAGAGAGAAAAACTGTACTCAAAAACATGCAATCCAAAATATTGGCAGTTTCTTTTATGCCCTACTAAATCACAGCGCTATAGCCACATTAAAGTCATAGGAATGATTAACAAATTTGATACACATGCCTTGTTCCTCCTGCTAAGTATAACTAATAACCCTGGGCAAATTACATAAAGCCACCATTGAAAGAATGCAAGATAAAGAAAGGAAACCTGACTGTGTAGGGCCTTGGGTAAGCAAGGAATGAGCCTCTCATACATTCCCAACCCCAAACTAACACAAGCAGAGATGGCTCCACTTCTCCACAGAAATGGCTCTGCACAGACTGTGAAGAGAAGCCTAGCTGATCATCTTTACTGTGCACAAAGGACGGCAAAGGTTAGCATCCTTTTCCACCCAAGTAGGGGGCGAAGAGAGAACTGTGGGAGATGAAATTGTTGGAGAAAGGAATTTTTTAATCTGGGTATATGAACAGTCAAGCAGCTACATAAGAGACCCATGTGATAAAGTGAACAGAATGCTCAGTAACCTACAGGAAGTGAGTGGAAAAAAAATTCAGAGATTTATCATATTTAACATATCAATAGTTTAATTAAACATAAATCATCTGAAACACACAAAGATTGTCAGAACACAAAAACTGAAATACATATAAAATCACTGAGAAATACTTTGCATATGACATAGGTAGATTAAAAAACCACAAAATATTGTACATCAATACCAATGAACAAAATCTAGAATGCTTTATTAAAATGAGACAGTATGTTTCAGAACAAAAAGAAGTGCCAAGATTCAATTAACCAACAAGATCTAAGAAGCTAATTGGACAGGTACCCAGCCAAGAGTTTCAAAATACATGAAGTGAAAAAGGCACAACTGAAGGACATTGTTGGGGACTTCAAAACCTTGCTCTTAGTAATGATTAGAACTACCGAACAGAAAATCAACAAGGATACACGTACAACCACAAGAATGGGATCCTAATTAAGTTATACTCCATGTATGTATGTCAAAATACACATGACCATCATGTATATCTAAAAAGAACAAATAACAAAAACAAGATAAAGCCATCCAAAACACCAGGCTCAACCACCAAAATCTCTTTGATAATTATAGAACATTCCATTGAAGTAGTTGTATAATATGTAACTATTTTCAACAACACATGAAACAATCATTAGGAGAGTAGTCCATATCCTGACCCATAAAACAAACCTCTACAAATTAAAAGTAATTAATAATCATATGAAGTGTATATCCTACGGTCATAAAGGAATCATACTAGAAATTTTAGAAAGAAAACATCAGACAAAACTTCCAAATACTTGGATAACCGATTTTCCACTCTTACTCAACATTATAGTGTAATTCCTAAGTCAGGAAAATAGGCAGACAAAGCAAAGACACACTGATTTGAAAGGAAGAAATAAACCATCCCTACCTGCAGATACATCTGACTATATAAAATTTACAAAAATATATATAAGAAAACTCCTATAAGTGTTTAGCAATGACACACACACACACACACACACACACAAACCTATCTTATTTCTACGTATAAGCAATAACAATTGAAAACTGAAACTTAAATGCAATTTTTGATAGTTCTGAAAATTACAGTACATGTAAACTTCTGTAGGATTTTCATGTTAATAGAAGACTCAACATAGTAAAAATGTCAGTGTACCCAAATTGATCTATAGGCTCATATAATGTATATGGAAAAATAAAATTGATATATCTAGTAAATGTGAATCAGTATAAACTCTCAGGATATTGTCATTTCTAAAATTATTTTCTATCAAAATCCTCATAATACTTTTGTAGACATAGATAAGCTGATTTTACAACTTATAGGAAAGAGACTAAGCAGCTAAAATTATTTTGAAGGAGAATAATATTTGATTCAACACATTATTCAATATTTAAGTCTTACTATAGAGCTACAGTAATGGCCACTATGGTAATGGCACAATAATCAAAAGAACAGAAATAAAAAGTCGAGAAATAGCATCACATAAATACAGCCAACTGGATATTTGATAAAGCTACAAAAACAAATATGGAGAGGTTGGTCTTTCAATAAATGGAGTTGACAGCTGAACATCCACCCATAGGCAAAATAGTAACAGCCTCACCAAAACCTCCCACCTATACAAAAGTTAATTGAAAATGGGTCAAAACTCTTAATGTAAAATATAAATCATAGTAGGCAAAATAGGCACCCATAGGCAAAATAGTAACAGCCTCACCAAAACCTCCCACCTATACAAAAGTTAATTGAAAATGGGTCAAAACTCTTAATGTAAAATATAAATTATAGTGATGAAAAACAAGTCTGTAGCTGGGAAAAAAGAGTTAGATTAGTGTTGTAAGGAGCTGGACAGTTTCTTGTGGTGACAGAACAACTGTGTATACTGGTTGTGAATATGGTGATATAAATATATCAATGTGATGAAATTTCACAGAAATACACGCCCCCTCCCCCCGACAAACACACAGTGCATGTAAAAGCTGCTATGATTTAAGCAAGTCCACAGTTCAGTAGTAGCAGTCAATCAATGCCAATTTTCGGGTATGATAAATGTTATCTTTGTGGAAACCTACATGGAGTATGTGGAATCTATTATTTTTATAACATCTTATGCATCTGAAACTATTTTTTTTAAAAAGTATAACATATATGGAAAAATAAAATTGATATATCTAGTAAATGTGAATCAGTATAAACTCTCAGAATATTGTCATTTCTAAATTTATTTTCTCTAAGGCCAAGAGCAAGAGAAGTTTGTGCTAAAGTGGTTACACATATGTATTAGAAAAGAAAGGGGCAATACCCTATTTTTTAAATGATCCACATTTTGAGGCTACTGACCTTTACAGTAACATAGAGTAAGGTATACTGAAGCTGACATAATTGCTGAGCTTAAATACAGATTTTACATCAGTACCAGTGGGATTTGAGTCTTGAAGAATTGAAAGCATGATAAACACTCAGAGATTAAGAGATTTACCATAACCTGTTTGGAATTTAACAATTTAAAGGGCAACATATTTCAGTACTTAAAAATACAAGAAAGGTTTATATAACAGCTAACGAAATTTTTTAAACATGAGACAACTTAAAACTTATTTCCAAGGATGCTTTATGTACAAATATAAAGATTCATCGGTTGTTTTTTTTTTTTTCTTTTTCAGTGCTGGCGATTGAACCCAGAACCTGGTGCATGCTAGGCAAGCACTCCACTACTGAGCTACATCCATATCCCTAAAGATTCACTAATTCTGCATAGGATGACACAGTGACATTCTGAAAGCAATATTTCATTATTTAAAAATAAAATTAACTGGCAATCAAAGGATGTATTGTCTCTTTAAAATTACATCATTAAGAGAAAACCAAAAAGTGTAACTACTATTTAAAACTACATACTTTAAAAGTATATGAATTAGGGGCTGGGGTTGTAGCTCAGTGGTAGAAAGTTTGCCTAGCATGCATGGGCACTGGGTTCGATCCTCAGCACCACTAATAAATGAATAAAATAAAGATCCATCGACAACTAAAAAATATATTTAAAAAAAAAGTACATGAATTAGATTCCCATCCACCATGTACTAAATCTTGATTTTGTCTCCTTTTTGGTTGAAGATAAAGCAGGAATCCTAAGCACAGGCGCCAACTCTTCTGAGATTTAGGAGGCCAGCTCTCAATTATTTGCTCCTTTGGAGGGCAGCACTGTCCTGGAAATGTAAACTGGTGAATCCTACACCTCCAAGGCCTCCACAGAGGGAACAGCAGTTCTCTACTGGCCTGCTGTTCACCTCCTCACCTTGTGGAGGCAAGAATAGAGCTAACAATGGAAAGCAAAGACCCCTGGGGCAGGAGGAGGAAGGAAGCAAACCAAAAAAAGAAAAGTGAGCCATCTCCAACAAATATTATGTGCTGATACGAGTTGTATTTCATCTCAGTGAATTTACAGTTGTCCAATGAAGCTGTCATACATTTCTCAATTTTAAAGTTGAGGAAACTAAGCCTTAGAGACAATAAATGACTTGATAAAGCAAAGTTAAATTCAGATCTCTGTATGTACCAAAGCTACTCCTCTTCTCTTGAGACATTTTATTGCTTCTTAATCATGTGCACAGGAAGAGACATTGGCTGGAACTGAATTTTAACATTGATCCACATAACTTATGGTTAAATGATAGTCAACTTTACAAATAAGTAAAAAGGATTGTCAGGTTGACAGCTTATTCAGAGTAACTGAAACATGGGAAGACTGTAATTCTCAGACAAAGCCACCTAGACCTTGAAAGAAACTTGGAAATCATCCAAGCCAACAACCTCAGGAGACATCTCTATTTTGGGTAAAATATGTAGCTGCAATATTATTGTGGGGTTTCTTCATTGTTGTCTGTTTTACTGTCATATTTTTTCAGTTAGATTTTTACTAGTAGTTCTTTAAAAAAATGTATTCCTGTATATTTTTTTGGTCTATATTTTACTAGAAATTTATATGTTTAATAAATGATTCTTTGAATTACATTTCAAATTAGCTAATTGCTTGTTAATTTTTCTCTACATAGCTATGTGAAAAAGGCCAAATTTAAACTGGTGATGTATAATAAAGTTCAGTAAGGGACACAAAATCTGCAGTTATGAACAAAAGCATATAAAACTATTTGATCCTGTTGCATACACAAATAAATATTACTTATTTATAGTTATTTATGGCATTTGTAACCCTGTAGTTTGTATCTTTATTAAATGTGTATTATTCAAGTAAATAAGGAGGTAAGTTAATATTCACAAAAAACAATAATTAACATAATTATTCTTTCACCTTTATTTCCTAAAAAAAAAATCCTGAGCATCACAAAAAAATACACAAAAAGTTTTTATGTTGGAAACTTTCCTTATTTAATAAACAATCATACCCAAGAGAGAACTAACTCTACAAATAGAGTGTTGGGGATATACTTGTAAGTATGAAAGCCAAGGTATTACTAGAATATATTCTTTGAACATTAGCAACCACAACATACATTTTTATTAGTGAATATTACATATATGTTCCTTACATTATTTTCTTTATTCCTCACAACCACAATAGAACACATTTGTAATTTTGTGAATCTAATATTGATGAGACACAGGATGGAAAATTAAAATGCCCAAGGCCAGAGAGTCTGCAATCAAGACCTTCCTTTATTGGAATGTGAGTCCTCTGGTCTTCAAAGCTCCTACTCTCTGAACTATCTCATGCTCTCTCTTCATTGAACATACTCTTTGCTGATGAACTCATGTATGAGGAAATTGCTCATAAATACATAGAACATTATTCCTGTCCCATACAAAAGCTTAGTTAAGGTTTATTGTCCTTTGAATTTCTCTAATTTCTTGCAAGGTATAATTTTCAGGTACCTCTGGCAAATATTATCTCTGCAGTGAGAGATTGGAGGCTACTCGAGAACCGTCTAACCATTTCCCTGTTCTGTATTTGCCATAGATTTCAGTACTGTGTGCAGTTTTTTGCTGTAATAACTAGGAAAGAATAATCTCTTCTGCTGGGCTTAGGTTTGGGGAAATGGAAGCCTAGAGCTGCTGGCAATAATGGCTTCAACGCAAAAGAAAGTAGACCTGAGGGAGTGGGGCTTTAGGAACAATGCTTCTGCGGCTGGTCTTCAGTAAATATTTCATTTCTACAGTAACTGTTTTATGACTCTTCACTATAAAAATGTAGTTTTGTTAAGGCTTATTAGTATCCAATACTACTTTAAGAGTTTCATGAATAGAATTCCAATTGCATAATATTTGTACAGCATCCCAAATGTAGAACTGAATAAATAATTCAAGGAAACTACCAAATTAGAATTTTTGTTCTGTAAACTTGTCTTTAGCCATGTGTGATAAGTAGTCAAATCCAGCTAAGTACAAATTTACCAGGACTGAGAAAACAGTCTAGAAACAGTGAAAAGTCTTACACTTAAGTAAATTCCACTTCAGTGAGTTTTGTGACTTCAACTCCATTGTACTGCCATTTTTAAGCACTAAACTATGCTGGTATAAGGATAGAATCACCTACTCAAGAACACCCAGCTTCCAGTACTGAAGTAATATAACATTTTTAAATAATTTCTTAGAAAATCTGTGAAACTGCTGAAGTTTGAGCTGACCACTATTTAAGCAGAATTTAAGTTTTTTAGAATCCCACTTGGTTTCAACTCTCCAGCTTACTCGCCAAGAATCTCTGTATATAAGTAAACAATTAAAACCAAGAACAACCTCAAGAGATATGCCTTGAAGGATATGCCTTGAAAGGATAGGTTTACTGGGTAAAGCAGTAACAGACACTAGACAGTTTTGCAAATAAGATGTACATGGTGGTAGTTAGTACACATGGCTTGTCTGATCAATCTGTCTCATTTTTTTTAGAATTAATTGCTACAATTCCAAAGGCATGTCATAAATGGGAAATTACTATCAAAGTTTAGGAATTTATGGCTACTCTCCAAATTTTAGAAGTGTTAAATTGCTTCCTAAAGGAAGATAGAAGTTTTAGCTCAAGGAAGGAGATGACAAACTCCAGAGTACCCTGACTTGCTTGCTACCCTCTACCTTTTGGCTTTGCTAAGATAATTAGAAATGCAATGCAAAAATATCAGGCTCTGCCCAGACATGGCTAAATCAAACTGTATTTTAGATCCCCAGGTGATGTGTATGTATGTCAGGGTGAGAGGAAGACCCTGACCTATTTCTTTGAGGATATGATAAATTCTAAAAGTCTATATCTGTATATGTTCACTTCTCAATCTTGGATTTTCTTCTAGCTGATTATAGCATTGACTTAAGACTTGATATAATTATACCTAACACTTATTTTGAGGGTTAACTAGACACATGCATTAAATATATTACTTAAAATATCTTATTTAATTTTGAAATTATTGTTGATGGTATTTATTACTAGGGCAGTGATTCTTAACCTTGAACTCACAATAAAATCACCCAGATAGCCTACCATACACCCAGAGCTTTTGAGTCGATAAATTTGGGGTTGGCCTTTTCCTTCATCTACCTCCCTAAAAGAAATTTTAACACTTCCCCCAAATCACATATAATCAGCAAATTTTTGGCATGCCCATAATAGTAAACAATTTAAGAATATTTCAGATTATTTCATCCTGCTTTAAATTTTAAAATTCTTCAACTATTGATTGCTAACAAAAGTATTTCTCCATAGGAAAGAGTTTTCATCTTCCACTGATATAAAAGAAGTATGTTCTTTGGTTTTATAAAATTTGATAATAATTGATTCTCAAAAAATTCATGTTAATTAAAAACTCATGATAACTGAATCTCAAAAAAATGATAAAAAGCAGTCATTAAACAATGTAAGGTGAAAAAAGCATCATTGAGTAAGTTGATCTCTTTTTGTGATGGATAATGACAACATTATTGATACTTCAATAAAAAAAAATTTCAGGACCAGGCACATGACATATGAGGTCTCCAGTAATTTTTACCGATTTCAAGAATTAAAAATTAAAACAATTTCCAAAACTCATGCAAGCAAGAATATTTTATGTTATTAAGATACTTCTGGAACCAAAGAGCTGTCTTAAGGAAGTTATATTTAAGAAGGCAAGGAAAATATTTTATGCTCCCATATAAAAATCTGATAGCATGAATTATAAGCACTGAGACAAATGCATTAAGTGATATCAAATATCACAATTTGATAAAATTGTGATTTTTCTGTATTAAAGAATTACATGTTACAATTAGAATACCTAAGTCTAATATTCAAATCTCTTCAAATTGAAAAATATTCAAATCTCCTTTTTTTGATAGAAAACAATGAGCAACAGAAGTTCTTCAATTTTTGTTGAAATACAATGTATGTTGTTGCTAATATTTTTCATTTAGCATCTCTCTTACATTTAGTAATAAGTCAATTAGAATGAAAGGTAGCAATATTCAAAAGCCATACTGAGATACACCAGCATGAAAATCAATTTGTCAAGTATGTACTTTGAGTTTTGGAAGATGAATTATATGAAAAGAAAAAATACTGAAAACCCTGTCCTAGCAATAACCCCAGGTACCAAGATATCCCACAATTACCAACTCCAGCACATGTGTGAGTGGAGAGAAACTGGACAAAAGACTGGGCAGAATAACAAGCAATGATGTATTCTTTGATAATTGCACAATAAGCATTCGATGAGGTTAAAAATACAAATGTACCTCTGGAAAACAAGTCATTACTATATGAAGACATTCTCAACAGGGAAAAATGTCAAAGAAACAAGAAAATCATGAAACATGAATGAAGAAATTAATTGGGATAAACTACCCTACAACCTGGATACTTGTTTATAATGAAGTTCTAACACTTGAAGTTCAGAATGTCAAGCAAAATCAGATGTGATAGTGGACATATAGAGTGTCCACCCTCGAGATTGCCCATAATGCTCAGGTCTTGTTCACAATCACCAGACTTAGATTTAGAGGGCAGCTACTTGACTTCATGATCGGTAGATCAATAAAGTCCCTAAAACATAGCTGAAAATGTAACAAAAAGAAAACACTTTGATTAGTCCCTCGGGCTGGTAATTAGTCTTTCCCTAGTACATATCAAAACTCAAACAGATGGCTGAGGTATATAAACTGGGTTAGGGCCATCTCATTCCTCCTTCTTGTCCTTTCCCCCCAATTGATTTTCTGTTTCTCCTAACTAAACATCACTAGAGAATCCCATTTAAATGAACATGGAATGTATACACAGGGAATATGAACATTTTAAAAATAACCCAGGATGATTCTGAATCAGGCAACTAAACCAACGTTTCAATCTCTCAAAATCTAATTTTGATTTTCCTATTTTTGTGAAACAATTTCTCAAAGGCAACCTGTCATGTAACAGTTTCAAGAGTTCTAGTAAAGGCTGTCTTTCTTGACCTGTTGGGAAAAAGTCTGCAGCACCTATTTGTCAACCCCTTCTCTCTTTTTTTGGCTTCTCCCTTCCTTTGGCTTCTGAGCCCTGGAGTGAGCCAAGGTGTCTGTCCTCCAGGCCTGAGAGCTGAAGCAACATCATGAGCATGAATGTGGACTCTGTAGCTAACTGGCCAGGATGCAGGGTCTGGTTCTACCTCTCTCTAGCTAGGGAATCTAGAGCAAGTTACTTTACCTATATCTGAGTTTACTGATCTACAGAAAAGATATTAAAAACTATACCTATTTTTCTAACATTATATCTATTTTGTAAAACAATTGAATTGCATTAACGAAATTAAATTACAAAGTAAATGCACAAGTATCACTTATCATCTATATTTCTAACACCTTCATCATTTCCTTAGGAGATCCTTTCTCTTGTTCCTACAAGACAAGAATTAAAATGTAAGGACCTCTTCCTTTTCCTTCTTTCTTTTGTCTGTAATTCCCTCAGTTGTCAATCTTCTGTCAGCAAGGACAAGACTCCGGCCATAATTCCTACCGCATACAGTAAATATTGAATGTGCATTAAGGAAAGTAAATATTCTTATATCAACTTTCTTCTAACTTCCATTTGAAGCCATAGACGTTTAACTTCTTATTTAGTGATCAGCTCACACATTCTCTATGTTTCAATATTTCTACTGAGTTACTGAAATAAAATTCTCAAATGAAACTGCGTTTTCTCTCTGATAAATTATGGAACTGAAATTTATATAAATTTGTTCTCTTCTCAGGGCCAGCAAATTTCAAGTAAGTAGTGCACATGTCTCACTCATGACTTTGATTTTAACACTCCCTCTGGCACAGTAGTTGCAAACATGTAGTGCATATACTGTCTACCTTTGCCTGCCTGCTGCATGAAGAATGTCAACCTCAGTCTAGGCAAAGCACTGGTGCCCATGTCGGTGCCCCAGAAAGGACTCACAAATCCTACATAAAGAGTCAGCAAGCAAAGTCACAGTGCTGAAGATTCCATAGGTGAGAGAGAAGACAGAATCACAGCATCATAAAGCCAAAAACAAACATTTAAGATAGGCCTGTTTCCTGTATTCTGTTTTATCCTTGACCCCAACAGGACATGTTCTCGCTGACCCTTCTGGCTCAGAGCCCCCAGGTTCATTAGCTCTTGAGCTTCCCCTGTTACGCTGGGCAGGTGAGCTTTGTCCCAGGTTCTAACTGCAAGGCAGCATAACTTAAATTCACCTCAATCTTTCTCAAACAATGAACACCATTGTTAAAGCTACTTCAGAGTCATCTCAGAGCTTTTCTCAAGTTTTGTTGAAAATCTAAGTTATAAGGCCCTTTTATCCCATCTCTTTGGTTTCCTTATTTGTGTGTACATTCAGTGTCTCACCTCATTTCCATCTCGTTTCCATTATGCCTTCCAGAAATTTGTCATGATTTTATTATTCCCAAGGGGACAGTGCTGCTGTGGATTTGCTTTTATTTGCAAATAAATAAAATTCTTGTCATACCACAGCAATTTTGGAAGCAGAAAGAAGAAATGCATGTGTCTGGATTGTTATTTTCAAAACTTACCATCTGATCTCTCTTTTGAAGACTTAATTTAAATATATATATATATATATATATATATATATATATATATATATATATTCAATTGAATTTGTGGTGCCATCTTACACACACACACACACACACAAAACCAGGGCTTAGCATTTTGAGAAACATAAAAAAAGATGCTGACTAAAAGGAAGCATGACATGATGACATGGAGCTATGGAAACTGGAAGCTTTTTAAATAGGCATGGGGCCCAAATGGAAAATATATTTTTCCGGGCATAAATCATGAAAGGGAAATACATGACAGAATCTCATCTCTATTACCACTAGCTTTGCTACTTATGGAAAATAACTTTTAGATAAAATGTACAGAGAATAAAAGTGCAAAAGATTATACTTTCAAACCCAGAATAATGGAAAATGGATTATTAACCTGAGAGTGGTGGTAGAGAAACACTAGGATTGGAAGATGTTGCTGTTGGATGCAGTCAGTACTTAAAAGAGGCCAATGGTGAAGAACTAAGTGGGAATTCTGCTTGTGCTACATAGATTTCAAGTTCAGACATACACGAAGAACTCATCCCATACTCTCAGTTTGTCCTACTAGTACTGTAAGCTCCCAATTCCTGCTGTTCTTCAAACTTCCTTAAACACAAATGAAAATCTTTGCTACCCCAAATAAATGAAATTCTCAAGCTAAATGGCATGCATTTATCCCACTGTTTTTTTCTCTTAAGGCTTCCCTTAATGTTCATGCCATCTAACTCTATAAGGACAATGGTGATGAAGATCCGGAGTACACCTCCTGTTGGGCCTACTAGATGGTCACTACCCCGATGTCAATCTGAATTATCAGCTTCCAACTGTAAAACCCTACCACTGTCCTAGTAAAAAGGATTTCTCAGGGACATAGATGAAATAAAGTTTTCTGTGTTGGAAATTCAACAATTTCAGTGAAATTCACACTAAGTCCAGGTGAACCAAGCAGCCATTGACTGGACCTTCATCCCTCTTGAAACAATCATGTTCATCTTCAAGGAGAAAAATAATCAGTCAGCAAAGACCAAAACTTAAGAAATTTGACCACAATGAAATTGGCATTCATCATTTTCTTTTTCATCTTTATTTTTCAATGATAAAAGTTTAATTCACCCAATGAAAACAAAATACATTATTGCATAATTTGGGGTAATTTAATATCAGTAGTTTTTAAATGCCTCTCTTTGGCTGAACTTTCTAGAAGATATGATTCGTAAAAGAAGTATAAGCAAATCAATATTCTCTATTGTCACATTGCAATACATCAAATACTAATATGGATTAGAGTCCATGAAGAAAGTAGTTGTCATTACTAAATAAAATTGCCCCAAATAGATCACCATGAATCCATAACTGTACTAACAAGTTCTAATTTGACTGACATTCTATAAAAGAACAAACAATCCTTGAAGGTAAAAAATTGAGACAAATTTGTATATAAGATAAATTTATACTATAAAATAAAAGCTTGAAATAGTTGAAAATTCCATGAAGCTATTTTGTTTTCATTAACTAGTTCGGCTACAAAAAGAAGGAAACCATATACAATGAAAATCTCCTGACACTTTAAACATCAACTGGGGCAATCAATAGAAAGATAAAAAGAAAAGAGATCAGTGAGAACTAGAAACTAAAATTTTATTTAGCTTTTCTGCTGAATGAAAGAAAATTGAATGCTAAGAGGTAGATAAAGGTGGCAATACTCTGGATTTATATGCTACAAAACAATGAGCATCGAAAAGACTCTAGAATACTGGAAGATAAAATTGAATTATTTGATAGCAGTTTCAGTCCAATAAAAATAGAAAACTAGGCTTAATAAAACAACTCAAATATGACAAAGATTGTGGGAATAAAATAAAAATGGCATGAGAGATCAACTTGTTACTCAATTCTTCAACAGTATTAGCAACAGCTTAACCACAGAGGGCACATAAAGCTAAGGTAAATTAGTTGGTCACAGAGGTTTTAAACTTCCTGAAAGCTGTACACTTTGTGGTATGTTCTTCAACATTTCTTTTAATAAATAGGAATCATTTTGTTCTAATCTTCAGATTTCTGTTTTTTGATAAAATTCTTTACAATATTGTAATACTTTATTTTATTCTTCATTGTAAAGTTTTTCCATTATAGAATATGTCACAGAAAACAAAATTAAAAAATGTAAGATGTTGGCATTTAGCCAGAAATCTCAACTGTACTATTAATTTCCTATGGTCATCATAAAATGTGAATCATAAAAGGTATTCATCTGCAAGCACTATTGTATCATAATGCATGTAAAATTTACAAATGCCATTGCTGACATATTTATTTGCATATTTATTTGAGGAACTGTGACAAAAAGTTTACAAGTAGGTAACCTTTTAGGATGGTGATTGAGAGTGATTTTTAATTTAATTCTGGACATTTGTGTGAAACCTAGGTTGGGCTATATTATCTTTATTATCAGAAAAATAATCGTTATTTGTGAAACTCATCTGCATCAACAATACAAAATCAAAAGCCTTTTTCCGAAGAGAAACCTAGCAAGTCATCTGTGTTGCCATTTCTTAGATCTATAGTTAACATGAAAGGGAGAGACATCAATCTCTGGAATATCCTAAAGTTTACCTGTTTAAATAATTTTCAGTTACAGAATTCCCTTTTGCTATCTTATGTCACTTCACTTTGGAAAAGTGTGACCCCATAAAAAGGTGCATGTATGAAATGACAGAGAATATACAGTGATTAACTGCAAAAGACCTATTTACACAAAATATTTTAGCAGTGGATTTGCTGATGAAACTTTAAAGAAAACATCAGCTTTGCTATAATAATGGAAGTTAAATGATTTTTAGAATAAAATGAAAAACTCATAAAACGTTTGAGTTTATAAACATAAAAACAATGGAAAATACCCAAATATACGGTATGATTCTGTTGACAATGAAAAGTAAGTCCACCAGAGAGGCTATTATGTAGACATGGATGGTTTTAGGGACAAGTAGCACACTGGCAAATCTCTTACTCTCTTAGATCCTTGGCTGTGTAATTTGAAGAACAGAGGTCATACCACCTATTTTGCACAATGACTGATTAGGATTCAATAGATGATGTATTTAAGGTATCAAAAACAATTGATTCTAGTTCCCTTTTCATTCCTTTTGCATTTTTGCTGGTAACTCAAATCATAAGCATCAGACAGAAAATAAGTACAGAGGACCTGTATTCAATTTTGTAGCTTTTGTACCATGAAACATATTGTGGCTGTTAGTAATTAGGACTTGAAATGCATTGTTGGTGCCTCAGATAGACTGCTGACAGAGGCTGCGATGATTCTGTCTATAATGGGAGGAATGGAGAATGACATCTGTAAGGCTGGAGGAAAGCAGGACTGCGAAGAGAGCGGAATTGAACCCTGACAGAACAGCAACAGAGGCCTCAGCCAATCGGATGCAAGAGTGACCCCAGATGCCCCTCCCCCTTTCTGAAGAGAGACACTAGGCTTTCCTACTCCAGCATGGACCAGGCTGCAGGCTGCCCTAAGAGAAGGTGTGGCTTGGAAGAAGGAATGCACATCAGCTGAGGGCGATGCTTGAGATGGGGGTGGTTGCAGACAACTTTCCCCACTCGGTAGGAAGGAGGCTGGAGTCTCAGAAGGCAGTCTGAGGTGAACATGTGCTCCACATAACTTTATTTTAGCAACAAGTACATCAGTGCCAGAAAGTGAAGCCTTATCTGTGAGAACAATAACCTCCTAATTAATCTGTACAGATCGAGACAGTCTTTCCACTGTGATTTCCAGAAGGTTGCTTTCTCTAATAAATGACATATGAAATGCCATATTTTCTCAGAATTACAGAAACCATATTTTAGACATGAGAATGCCCTCCAATTCTTTGTGTACTGTGTATTACGGTATGCCTTAGGGCATGTAATCCCAGAATATTCTATAATGATTTAAGATATAAATCACATAATTTTTTCCATTTATACAATCCTGAGTGAATACTAAAAATCACATACATGTCAATTTATTTTATTGGCACCCTTACAACCATATATATACACACACATATATATGCATATATATACACACGTGTGTGTGTGTGTGTATGTGTGTGTGTGTGTGTATGGTTGAATGAATTTAAGTAAAAATATCCAGTGTCTAATATCTAATTTGAGATAGGGATTTTCTGAAGACGGAAGAAGTTAACAGTGACCATTTCTGCAAGTGTGCAAGTTCAAGGAGAAAAATAAAACAACTCCCATATCTTTCTCTAAATAACCTAAACAGATGATTCTTTATTAATAATTCGAGGATCCAATATTTGTATAAATCCTATTTCAGTGTGCTTTCTGCATATGTAAAGGAGTATGTAATAGGCATTCAAGTTTCATACTTTCTCTCCCATGAGGCCTGTGAAGGCACATTTTTATCATGGATGATGAACTGTATATAAAAGTAATAATATGCTTCTATATTAATGTAAACTACTAACTCACTTATAAGACTGAAGGGCTATGGTTAGTCCCACCTGTACTTAAAAGTGAGGTCCCCCTTACAACATACTACAGATTCAATAAGGAATATTTTTTAGTAGGAATTGAAAGGTCAAGGAGGGTAGAAGATAAAGGTTACCACTCATGATGGCCCAAAGGGAATCTTTTAGAAAAGTGAAACCACTTATGATCTCTCTCTGGAGCAGAAGTTGCCTCAAGTAGATAAGCTGTCTTATCCTCTGTTGTATAAATACTTAAATCAAAACCTTCAGGAAGGTCTGACACAACCATAGTACCTAAGGTGGCAATGCTGGGGAAATAAAGGGTAATGAGTATTTTTATTGAAAAACAGGACAGTTAAGTGCTAAAAAGAAATGAGTGATTAAGTCAGAAGAACACATGGAGTAAACTTAAATGCATCTTAGTAAGGGAAGGAGGCCAATCTGGAAAAAAGAAAACATATGATTCCAACTACATGAAATTCTGATAAAAGCAAAATATGGGGCACTGAAAGGACTAATGGTTGCCAGTTAGGAGTGAAGATTGAAGAGATGGAGCACAGAGGATTTTTAGGATAATGAAAAGACTTTGAAGGATCATATGATGGTAGAGAATTGTCATGACATATTTGTCCCAAACCATGGAATGCACAACACCAAGAGGGAACCCCAATGTAAACTCCATGAGCTTTCGATGATAATGTCAACCAATGTAAGTCCACCAACTGTAACAAACATACCACTGTGGAGTGGAACAATAATCATGGGGAAGGCTGTATGGACAGGAGGCAGATGTATATGAGAATTCCTTGTACTTTATGCTCAATTTTGCTGTGAACCCAAAGCTCTCTGAAAAACAATTTATGAAAGAGGCAGGGTAGCCTGCTGTATGTCAAGCCCTTGTCTGATGGTAATGTAAAGGCACCAGCTCCCCATGCAAGAAACATTGAGGGAGCAAACGAGATGCAAAGTGATGTGCAAGCTGACCAGGAGTCAAGTAAGATAAGGAACACACAGCAGAAAAGTCTAGAGAGACATCTTTATCTGTCTTCCTACACATGACACCTGGAAGTATTTTAGGAACCTTTATCTTATCAAATGTTAGGGTTTGAAAATAATTAGGTTTATCTGCTACGTTAACAAATCCGTTCTTCCAGCCCTTAAGAGGTTGGCTAAACTTTGATACTGTGATTTCACCTCAGTTTCCACCTTATATTGTAGTTGTCTTCTAAGAAGATGATCCTGGCGCCAAACATCACGGACACTTTAGCTATCCTGAACTCTTGGCAACGTTCTCTTCAACATCAACCTCATCTCATGGCCCAGGGTCCCTGGAAATTTAAAATTAGCTACCAAAATTACCTTGGCATTTTCTGTCTACTTCCAAGTCTTATAGCTCCTTGTAGATTCCTGCACCAAGACTGCAAACACCAGACCGCATACCCTTGAAAACAGACACCACCCAAATTAAGGCCAGCATCACCATACCTACTCAGATACTGTGACTGACATTTTTGGCTTCAGAATCTCCAATTTTTCAGTAATCCCCAAGAAATGGGCCCAATTCTGTCATTCCTGGCTCTCTCAGACCCATGTCTATCCTCTATAATTTCAGGCCAAATGGTTACAACCTAACCCAAGAGCTCCCATTAATCACAGTTATTTTGAGTGACCTATTTACCAACATATTTAATATATGTTAATATTTTAATATATTTAAAAGTAATTAGAAAAATAACAAATAGAAAATGCAGTGATAAATATTTTATTGAGTACTGTATTGATCAAAACATTTTGGGGAACATAATTTTAAATTTTATGTTCTCCTAAAGTAATTTATCTTTGAACAAAGACACAGTTGCCAGAGAATAGTAATTTTGGAATACAGTAGACAGCAAAAGTACAGATGCTGAAATGAATAAGATAAAGGTTTGATTGCCACTTTGAACACTTAATAGCTTTGTGACCTTTAGAGCATTATTCAATCAATGTTAGCTTCCTTTTGCACATCTATAAGAGGAAGATAATGACATTATCTTTCTGCAAGGAAAAATTGAATATGAAAATGTACATACAGTCCTCAGTTCAATGCTAGCCCATAATAAGGACACTGACATGATTATTTTAAAACATCCAATTTGAAGAAATTCATTCCTAGTATTGCAGTCTGACAATCTCTGGCCACTAAGTTTTCCTTGGAACTAACTCTGGTTTGAGTTTCTAAGCCAGGCAAATCTTTGTTCTGGCTTCATTCTATAATAGCACATATTAGTTCTCCAAAAGAGGTCTGTGACAATCAAGATAGGTGAATCAAAATGCCAAAGCTCACACCATCACCACCACCAACACAAACCTCAACACAAAAAACTTGATTCAATTAAAAGTGGTTTCACCTAGAAGTTAATAATATGCAAAATATTTTTCTTAGGAAAACTCAAAGTAGAGACTGTGAAATACTGATTTTTAACTATGACTTAAGTACATTTGTTTTTGAGGTTCATATCACACTTGTGGAATTTAATAGTTCTCAATTACTTTCTGATAACTACTTTTGTTCTTACTTATCTTTGACAAATAACATCCATGGTAAATCAAATGCCATACACTTGGAAGAGAAATTTTAAATCCTTTGCATTATTCTTGCTCATTCACACACACGCGCAGTGCAAGGTAGAAGGAATTTAAATTTAAAATGTCTGTTTTTCTGCTCATTTTTGATAGCCTTGAAACAAATTACAAATACCTTCATAATGTTAAACATCAGAATAGATTAAAATTTGGCTTCATTTTTAAAAGTCAGAAAATTTAGCTAAAATGTTTTACTTAGGAAGAGGCATATGACCAGAGTACAATACAGCAACTCTTTCTAGTTGCTGTGTCTCAGCTTTCCAAAGTCCCCTCTTTCCTGCGCCCATCCACCTCTCCCCACCTCTCTTACTTCCTAACAAGCTTCCATTTGTTTCTAAAAGAGTTTTGTGCTATTTTTAAAACCTGCTTTCTCATAAACAACACCTACTTTACTCTAAAGTGATCAAACAAACCATGAATTTTTACAAGCAAATATAAACAATCTGAACACACTAATTGACCACATTTCCTTAAACACCTATTTGAAAACAGATATTTCACTTCAAATCAATTGCAATCTAACAGACAACTGAATTCCCCATCCCCACAAAACACAAAAACAGCAAAAACCCATTTCCATATCTAACAAGTGAGCATCAAGAAACTATAAAATCAACTTTAAGTTATCAAAAATTTCCTGGTGGTCGCAATCCTAACACAGTTACACACAACAGACAACGCTTCTCCTTTCCCAAAGAGAAATGATCTATTTTTGTAGGTTGTGCTGATAAAGCTTTTATATAAAAGTCTATTCTTTTATCTTCACATCTGCAGGTACACAAAAAAACTTAAGTTGGTGATGTAAAATTGAAAATGTATGTTTAGAAAATCTTACCATTGTCGTTTTTCAGCAGCCCGTTGCTGAGTTGCTTCAATCTCTTTTGATGAGATTTGCCATTGTAGTGGATTTGTGCTTGAGCGGCTGAATTCAGCTGAATGTTACACACATTGCACAAAGTGAAGTTGGTATGTTTCTTTTCTCTTTCTGATTTTTCTTCAGAGTCGTCAGGTAATAACTCAGTCTCACTTTCCCCATCTTGTGCACATGTGAAATCTGGGGGTGGAAAGACAATTATAAGCAGGCAGAAAAAAGATTTCTGCTTCCTTTGCATTTATGAAATCAAGTAGCAAATAAGCATTGCTCTAGAGCCTCAAGAATTTAAAATTTCCACTTCCTCCCATTTTAACTGTTTCCAGTCAAAGAATCCAAAATGTAGACAGCCTTCTTCATGGAATATAAGAGGTTAATGTTTCTTTTTTTTCCCCTTTCTTTCTATGCTGAATACCAGGCTAAGTGTCCAGGTATTTAGCTCTCATTATCTCATTTAATCATTATAAAAACGGAAGAAACTCCATGGTTTGCTCTAGAAAAGTTAAATAGCTTGTCTAAGACCACATAGTTAGTAAGTGGTATAATTAGAATAAGCATGCAATTTGATCCCCAAATCCCCAGTTTTCAATCATTACATTCTCCTGTATGTATTAATGCATTAGATATTTTCCTTTTGATTGAGCTAAATAAAATTTCCCTGATCTTCAGTTAAATAAAGTGACTTACACCTGGGTGGATACAGTCTATACATACACAAATGTTGTAATTCTTTCAACTCCCCAAATTTTATATTTTATAAATGAAACACAAAAATACCCTGAAAACTAAAGATAGCCTCAAAATCAGGGGGCAAAACAGATTGACTGATCTATGTGTTGCGGAAAATATTATTAGTGGGTAAACATATACTTGGTACACCCAAACCAAAGATCACCAAGAAATTCACAATTTTAGCATCTCTGACTTTAAGATGTCAATAAAGAACTACCTCAAGGCACATATACTATTAATTTTAAAATCACTTATAATAATAGCAGCTCATTTCCAAAATTTCTCTGTGCTTCTACTGAACAGGCCTCTGCAGAGCTCTTTTGGTCTAGATATGATTTCTGCATTCCAATTCTGTAAATTTCAAGGAGTAATCTTATTTTGGTAATATTGGCAGTGGAAAGCTGTCATTAATTTAATGTTTATTTATTAATTACTTATAATGAAACAACACTCTCCCAGGACCTGGAGATAAACTGACAAGTAAAACAGAGATGGTCCTTGCCACTATGAAAATTTACTGATAAGGATGGGAAATGTAAGGACTCTAGTATCAGAGAAATGAGATAATACATGCCAAAATAACCACTAGTTAGCCAGTAAGATTTTGAAGAAAATCCAACTAGTAAACTAATGTAAAACAGCCACTACTTAAACGCTATTTAAATATATTGATGGCATCCTCAAAATTGCAAAATGAGTAGAAAAATTTCAAGGATTTCATTCAGGATTTTTATAGACTAATTTACTTAAACTATGTTGTTCTTTTTTTTATAAAAAGGAAGTTTTATCTTTGTTATTTAAATAGTACTATTAAAATAATACTATGCAATTTAAAGGGTCATATTTAAAGAAAATCCATATGCTCTGCAAAATGATCATGATTTTAGTTAAAGGAAAATATATATTGGCTTTTTGTATAAATAAAACAATTTAAGTATCTTCTCCATATTATATTAAGAATATTTCAAAATTATTTTTTGAGACAGTTTATACTTTTAAATTCTTACCCCTAACATCATTCAGTAGTGAAAAAATTAATCAAATGATAATGTACCTAATCACTGCCAATTTGTACAGCCATTAAAAAAAGACTGGAAAAAATTTTTAACATGGGAAATTCTTTTTTATGTAATAAAAATATAAAATATAAATTTAAACAGGCATATGACTATGTAAAACAAAAGGTAAGCATAGTTAAAATAGTAGCACTATTTGATTCTCAATGGTGAGACTAGAGTTCTTTTGTATTTTTATAATTTTACATGACAGTTTATTGTAATTATTATGAAAAAAATAAATGTATTTCAAAGAAAAAAAGCAAAACATAAAAATGCTGCTATCCTTTGGAATGAACAAGTCAGGTATGTCAGAACGAGGCCATGCTACAGATATAGTCACAGGAGGTGAGACCTTGTAGCACATCATTTTGCTAAACATATGCATATGTTTGGAAGAAAGCACATTCTTCCTTGGTCCACATTTCTCCCTTGACTCACAAAAAAGAATGCCTGCCAACCATTTTGCAGGGGAAAACACAACAGAAGAAATTTCCTTTCAAGACTATGAGATTTATTTGCTTATCAAGAGAGTTTTTCTCCACAAAGGAGAAAGTAAAGGCTATGTCACCAGACAGTGTCAACAATTAGTTTTGTTCTGGGGGGTGAGGCAAGGATAACAATTCTCAAAGGAAATAGAAAGTAAGATATGTTACTGGTGGTACAGACACTGCAGAGAAAAGGGAACCTCAAATAAATAAATTCCTGGTACTGGGTGTGACATCATAAAACATGTATAGATTTTGCAAAAAACAGCAACATCTCAAATGGCACTTTGATGTTAGAGGCAGTATGCATAAGTGAGTTTTCTTCTCAGTCTGTGTCATGTTAAAATTCTAGAATTTAAGTTTGGTTCATTTGCGTTCCCTTGAAAAAAAAAATCTTCAGTGGTCATGCATATATTTTTGGCAACTGCCTTGCAATCTAAAATATTTTATCAAAATTTCCCATATTTTCTCTACCTAATCCTCATTCAGCAGAATCACTGACACACTAGGAAGGTACTTGACTTGACACAGTAATGTGGGTCTATGCTATAGCATGTGATAGGTTCAAGGACAAGAGTTATGCTGGAATTGATAGTTGTAGCAAAGGGGTATTTGCTTGTGTAAGTTTTAATTTTCTCTATGTAGAAACTGATTTAATTCTACACATTCACAGGAGTAATTGAAAAGGGACACAGATAAAAGAACTCATCTTTGGCAAGCTACATTAAGCAATATATTTGAGTATAATTTGAGGCAAAAATAAAATTGCTGACAGTCCCACCCCCCCACCCCTATTCTTTCAGATGATTTCTTTAGTCCGTTGTTTTGACCAAAGCTGAAACATTACCATTTGTACTAAAGCACCAACTGTTGGTAACAAGATTGCCCTGGAAAGTGCTCATCATCTCTAATGCATGCTGTCCTCAGGGCACAGGTCATACTCCTGGTGGTCCCTAAATGTGATCTCATCTTAACTGATTAAGGATCATGGGGTGTGTTCCAAACATGGTGGACACTAACTAAACAGTAAGTCCAGATCTCCTTACACCACAAAAAGGAAGCACTGAATAAAAGAATTGCCAAGTGAGTGACAAAATAAATGCTCTATGACTTGATACTACAAAGTCTGAGACCTAGAAAGGCTGGAAGATAAGTTACCAAAGTAGAAAACAAAACCCAGTGCCTAACTCAAACCTCTGAAATGGGGGGAGGGTCAGTGGCATCAGAGAAAGAAAGGGTGGGAGAAAACACTCTCTTAAGCTCACCCAATTAAAAACTGTTGAAAAGACACAATTTCAAATGCAGAAGCCTCCTTATAACACCACAAACCACAGCTATCTTGCAGAGCCTGCAACTGACTCTTAAATTAACATGGCATCTTCCTATGCACAGGAAGCTGCTAATTAAGCCAGAGGGAAGCCCCCTGCACTGGGCCCTTTCAAGAATCCAGACATAAAGAACTTCCAGAAAGACCACTACTAGCATAAACCTCCAAAACCCTCCTCCTCCTCCCCGCTCTCACCAAGAACAAGTGGGCTAGAGGGAACCTGAGCTAAAGGAAGCACAGATCTAGCCCTGCTCTATCTCTTTGACCCAGGCAAGTATAAAAACCTCTGTGCAGACTCACTTGAGTCAGACAAAGGCCACAACGAAACATTGTCGGCACCAAACAAAGGGAAGTGGATTCACTAAGCCCCAACTACTGGCACTGGGGGGAGGCACCAATAAAAGCCTAGGGATTCCCAGCACTTAGGAGGCTGAGACAGGAGAATCGCGAGTTCAAAGCCAGCAAGGCGCTAAACAATTCAGTGAGACCCTGTCTTTACATAAAACACAAAATAGGGCTGGGGATGTGGCTCAGTGGTCCAGTGCCCCTGAATTCAATCCGCAGTACCAAAAAAAAAAAAAAAAAAAGCCTAGGGATAGTGCCCAGGATCACAGCTCTACATCAAAGGGAAGCACCCTAATTATCTAGTGTCATGCAGACCCAGGGGGAAGTTGCTAGAGGCTTTGAAGCAAAAAGAGATGGATACTAGCTTTAATAGATACACAGTCTGAACTGTGATCGCAACTGGAAAATGAAAGGGCATTTTTTTGGATACCTGTGGGACTCTGCACCAGATTAAGCAGAGGGAATCAATGTCCACCATTCATATCCCGGGGCAGTGAAAACTCGAGTCCAGGTTACCACCAGAGAGCCTTCACTATTGCACCTCAGAGAACAGAGGCAGCAGAGGGAAATACTACTGTACCACACCTGTGGAAAACCCACAACCAGTGTTCCTGCACACAGAGGCAAACTACTAGGATCTTTACTACTGCCAAAAAGATCTAGCAGGGGGAACACATACACCAGTGACCCACAGCAAACACAGAGGCACATTATACCCTGCATCCTGAACTTATACAACATTAGCATCAGCCAACTCACAACAAGGTACCTTCCAAGACTATCAACAACTTTAATATCAACTTTGATCATATAAATAAATCCTTAGCTTGAATGAACATAGTTAAGCCAATAGCCAACATTGTATCTCCAATCCATTTGAATGTATTTCATCTAATGGTTTAAAGTATTAACTTAAAAGTAATTGAAAAAGGAACTATCAACACAGACACTAAATGAATCCAGAGGATCATCAGAAACTATTTTGAAAATCTATACTCCAAGCTAGAAAATCTTGAAGATATGAGCAAATTCTGAAAGACATATGACCTACCCAAACTGAACCAGGAGGACATAGGAAACTTAAACAGATCAATTTCTAATAATGAAATTGAAGCAGCTATCAACAGCCTTCCAATAAAGAAAAGCTCAGGACCAAATGGATTCTGAGCTGAGTTCTACCAGACCTTTAAAGACGAGCTAACACCAATCCTCCTCCAATTATTTTATGAAATAGAAAAGGAGGAAACACTGACAAACTCTTTCGATGAAGCTAGTATCACCTTGATGCCTAAACCGGACAAAGACATATGAAGAAAAGAAAACTTCAGACCAATATCCTTGATGAACAGAGATGAAAAAATTCTTAATAAAATATTGGCAAATCACATACAGAAACACATTAAAAAGATAGTGCACCACAATCAAGTGGGGTTCATCCCAGTGAGGTAAGGTTGGCTCAACATAGGCAAATCAATAAACCTCATTAATCACATAAATATACTTAAATATAAGAACCACATGATTATCTCAATAGGTGCAGAAAAAGCACCCATTCATGTTTAAAACACTAGAAAAACTAGGGATAGAAAGGAACTGACCTAACATTGTAAAGGCTATATATGACAAACCCAAGGCCAACATTATTCTGAATGGAGAAAAATTGAAAGCATTCTCTTTAAAAATAGGAATAAGACAGGGATGTCTACTTTTACTACTACTATTCAACGGAGTCTTTGAAACTCTAGCCAGAGGGATGAGCAAGAGGCAATAAGGCAGGAGAAGGAAATTGAAGGGATACAAATAGGAAAAGAAGAGCTCCAATTATCTGTTTGCCAATGACACAATCCTATACTGAGAAGACTCAAAAAATCTCTACCAGAAGACTTTTAGAGCTGATAAATGAATTTAGAAAAGGAGGATACAAAATCAATGCCTATAAATCAATCATGTTTCTATACTCTAAAGATGAACCAGTTAAAAAGGAAATTAGGAAAACTATCCCATTCACAATGGCCTAAAAAATACTTTGGAATCAATTTAACAAAAGAGGTGATGGACCACTACCCAAAAAGTATACAACACTAAAGAGAGAAATTGAAGAAGACCTTAGAAGATAGAAAGATCTCCCATGTTGTTGAATAGGAAGAATTAATATTGTCAAAATGGCCATACCACCAAAAGTGCTATACAGATTCAATGCAATTCCAATCAAAATTCCAATCATGTTATTTAGAGAAATATAAAAAGCAGTCATGAAATTCATTTGGAAAAATAAGAGACTCAGAATGGGCAAAGCAATTCTTGATGAGAAAAGTGAAGCAGGAGGCATTACAATAATGAACCTACAGAGCTATGTAACAAAAGCAGTATGGTACTGGCACCAAAACAGGCATGAAGACAAATGGAACACAATGGAAGATGCAGAGAAAAACCCACAGTTATCTCATACTAGACAGAGGTGCCTAAGACATACGCTGGAGAAAAGCCAGCCTCTTTAACAAATGGTGCTGGAAAACTGGAAATCAGTATGTAGTAGAATGAAATTTAACCCCTCTCTCTCATCCTACACACTCAACTAAAAGTGGATCAAATACATAGGAATTAGACCAGAATCTCTGCACCTGCTAGAAGAAAATGTATGCCCAACACTCCAACATATCAGCTCAGGAACTGATCTCTTCAAAAAGACTCAAAGTGCAAGAAGTAAAATTAAAAATCAATAAATGGATGACATCAAATCAAAAAACTTCCTCACAGCAAAGAAATCAATCAAGAGCTTCAAGAGAACCTAAAGAATGAGAGAAAATCTTTGCCACTTGCTCCTCAGATAGGGTATTAATATTCAGGATATGTAAGGAGCTCAAAAAACTTAACATCAAAAACCAACCAAGCAATAAATAAACCAAGCAATAATAGGCAAAGAAACTAAACATATACTTCTCAGAAGAAAAAACGAATGGTAAACAAATATGGGAAAATGTTCAACATCTCCAGCAATTAGAGAAATGCAAATTAAAACTACACCGAGGGCTGGGGTTGTGGCTCAGTGGCAGAGCACTTGCCTTGCATGTGTGAGGTCTTGGGTTTGATTCTCAGCACTGCATATAAATAAATGGATAAAATAAAGGTCCATCAACAACCGAAAAAAAAAAAAAAAGAATTAAAAAAAAAAAAACTACATTGAGATTTCATCTACTGTAGTCAGAATGGCATTTATCAAGAAAACAAGTAATAATAAATGTTGGTGAGATTTAAACAGATCAATTTCAAGTAATGAAATAGAAAATGCCATCAAAAGCCTACCAATCAAGAAAAGCCCAGGACCAGATGGATTCTCAGCTGAGTTCTACAAGACCTTCAAAGAAGAATTAACACCAATACTCCTCAAAGTATTCCATAAAACAGAAAAGAAGGGAACCCTTCCAAACTCATTCTATGAGGCTAATAGTACCCTGATACCAAAACCAGATAAAGGCACATCAAGGAAAAAAAGCTTCAGACCAATATCTGAGATGAATATAGACGCAACAATTCTCAATAATATTCTGGCAAATCACATACAAAAACATATTAAAAAGATAGTGCACCATGATCAAGTGGGTTTCATCCCAGGGATACAGGGTTGGTTCAACATATGGAAATCAATAAACATAATTCATCATATCAATAGACTTAAAAACAAGAATCAAGCATCATTCTAAATGAAGAAAAATTGAAAGCATTTCCTCTAAAACCTGGAACAAGACAACGATGCCATCTTTCACCACTTTTATTCAACATTGTCTTTGAAATTCCAGCTACAGCAATTAGAAAAAATAGATTAAAGGGATACAAATAGGTAAAGAACTCAAAGTATCACTATTTGTCTACATATGTATGCATGCATATATATACACATACACACACACACACACACACACATATATATAGAGAGAGAGAGATATAGAGAGAGTGAGTGTATGTGTGTGTGTATATATATAGAGAGAGTGAGTGTATGTGTATATATATAGAGAGAGTGAGTGTATGTGTGTGTGTTTGTTTTGTTTTGGTACCGGGGACTGAACTCAGGAGTACTCGACCACTAAGCCACATTCCCAGCCCTATTTTGTGTTTCATTTAGAGATAGGGTCTCTCTTTTTTGGGTACTGGAGAGTGAACTCAGGGGTACTCGACCACTGAGCCACATCCCCAGTCCTATTTTGTGTTTTATGTAGAGACAGGGTCTCACTGAGTTGCTTAACACCTCAGTGGCTTTGAACTCGTGAGGCTGGCTTTGAACTCGTGATTCTCCTGTCTCAGCCTCCCTAAGTGTTGGGATTACAAGCGTGAGCCACCATGCCCAGCGACAGGGTCTCTTTTTTAAAGAACAACAACTACAAGTAAATAGCAGAAAGATTAATAGAGTACAGGAAAGGGAACAGGAAGTGGGATAAAGGGAGGTGAGGGGGAAATACTGGGGATTGAATTAGAACAAATATTCCATGCTTCTATAATTATGCATAGTATACTCTGTTATCATGTTTAACTAAAAATTATCAATTAAAAAAAAAGAATCAAAAGTTCAGGTGTCAAATGAAAGAGCTTCCAGTGACCAGAGCTGCAACTTGAACAATCACCAAAATAACATGTAACTGGATTATAACCCAAAGTATAAAATTCACAACTCCCCACCCATTTAGTGTAGAACATTTTAATAACTTGCTTTCAAATAATATAGTACAAAAAGTCACAAGCAGGTTCACATTGACAGTGATGCTATGTTGATAGAATGAATCCTTGATATGATTTAGTAAAAATGATATGTCACCTCTGTGGTCTTCCTTACAAGAATACATCACCCAAGTGAAACCATGAGAAAAGCATGAGACTAGCACAAACTAAGGAACATTCTACAAAAGACCTGGCCGATACTCCTCAAAATTGTCATCATCATCAAAACAGAGAGTCTGAGAAAATGTCACAGCCCAGAGCAACCTTAAAAGTATTGACTGAATGAAATGTGATACCCTGGATGGAATTCTCAAACAGAACAAGAACACTGGAGGAAAAATGAATGAAATCCAAATACAGTGTAGTGTTTCATTATAATTAGGCTTTCTTATTGGTCCATTAGTTGTGACAAATGAACTATACTAATGTCAAGAATAGATGGAACTGGAGGGAAGGAATATCAAAACTAACTTTTCAACTTTTTGAAAACCTAAAATTACTCCAAAGCAAAAGTTTTATTTAAAAAAAAATTAAAAGTGGAGGAATATAGCAAGTAGGCAAACACGGCAGGACTCATTCCTTCTCTCCTTGCCCATAAAACAGGAAGTTATTGAGAACTTACATGCTCTGTGAAAGACCTGAGGGAAAAATGTGTGTTCTCTATATCCACTACTCATTCAAGATATAGTAGGAGAAGTTAGTTATGTGATTGGGAAGATGAGGGCAGACACCACTGCCTTTTGTATGGCCCACCATCTTGGCTCTATATCTTTTACTAGCCTAAAGTTACAGTCTCTAATCTTCTCAGGTGCCATATATGAATTCACAATGTAAAGGCTTCCTCATCCCTAGTGGAAAGACCAGAATTCTTCAGCTGCCTTGCCTATGTCTGTACAATTACATTTAATCCAGAGAAGAAAGGATGGCAAGCCCAAAATGAAGCATGGCTCCAAGTCATTTTATTTTATTTTTTCTTTGGTACTGGGAATTCAACTCAAGGTGCACAACCACTGAGCCACATCCCCAGCCCTATTTTGTATTTTACGTAGAGAAAGGGTCTCACAGAGTTGCTTAGCACCTCACCGTTGCTGAGGCAGGCTTTGAACGCACGATCTTCCCATCTTGGCTTTTATGCAGCATTTCCTAATATTAGGTTTTATACAGTATCAGTTATATCTGTATATGCATATCTCTATTTGTGTTTATATTCACAAATGCTATAAAAAAATCCTATAAAAAATGCTATAAAAAAATTAAATGTTCCAAAAATGCTATAAAAAAATCAAATGAACTATTTCAGTAGTGAATGCTCTTTGATTTTCAAGATGAACTCAGATAAAAATCATGTTGCACTATCATGGTAAAATATTGAACATTTATTTATTATATTACACATACAGCATTTCATCCTTTGTGAAAATTATCAGTAACCCCAATAGTTTTCTATATTTTACAATTGAAATTATAAATATTTCATATTTCTACAAAGTGCTAACACCAAAACAATTTTGCATTGATCTCATTCTCCACTAGAGTGCAGTATGAATTTAAAATTAAAACTACAGGTATCGGAAAATTCCCATAACACAAAGCATAAAAAACAGCATTATTGTAATTTTGTAAACAACTAATACACACATTCCAGTACAATATTAAACTTGTGACATATATAGTAATATAATATATAATGAATTCTACATAAACTAACCAAAATTTAGGAATAAAAATCAGGCTTTAAAGATAAATCAGGGGGAAGTCACCAGAAGAGCAGACCATGTAAATTATTTGTCATCTGTTAACACAAGTTATTTTAAAAACAATCATTGCTTTACATAGTCTCCTAGCTTAAATATCACTTTGAAGCTTTAAAATGAGGACTTTTTAATTAGTAAATACCATACTTTTATGATAGGAAATGATATTATGGGAGATTACATAAGACAAGCCAAGGTTAATGGATTGTATTTCAATTACAGTTTTCATCACATCTCAGCATCAATGTGTCAGTCTCAGTATGGTTATGGATTTCACAAGGTGATGTAACTTGCTGACAATTCAAGGATTCACCTACAATAAATAAATTCCAGAGTTGTGATAGGAGACACAGAATGAAGTTTTAAGTGTATTTTCCCCTCTTTTGAGCACTAGATTATAGAACTTATAAATCACAAATCAGAATTTTTATTTAAAATCTCACATGAAGGAAATTTTACCTCACTCTTAAAGCAATTCACCACAAAATCACCAGAATATATTTGATGTCAAACAGGAGCTTACAGCTTGATCACAAAAACAAAACACACTATTGTTTTGTTTTGTTTTTTTTTAAAAAAAAGTACATGATTCAACTCAATCTCTTTATTCAACATGTAAATTATAGCTTAAAATTCAACTTAATGTTATCCCTTAAACTTTTGAAGCCCTATAAAAAACACAGTATTGCTATTATTTGTTTACAAACAATGTACAACTCTGTTATGGTTTAGCTCTTAGGTGTCCCAAAAGCTCATGTGTGAGACATTGCAATAAAGTTTAGGTGTTTGGGTTATAAAAGGTCTAAACTAATTGGGGCATTAATCCCTTGATTTGGTGTTAATTGTAGATGGTTAGGGCATACATGGAGGAGGCAGTGCCTAGGAAACATTCCTGTGGGGTTTATATCTTGTCCTTGTGGAGCAGAACTGACTCTCTGCTTCCTGGGGACCCTAATCTCAGCCACACACTTCCACCATGACATTCCATCTCAGGCCTGAGGAATGGCATTGGGCTTCTGTGGGGTACAACCTTGGAAACTATGAGGCCCCAAATGAACTTTTCCTTTTCTAAAACTGTTCTTATCAGATCTCCTTGGTCACAGCAGTAAGAAGCAAAATCTTTCTCCATATTCCAGCCTGTCCTGCTGATGGAAGAATCTCTTCTTGAATCAGCCATGCCCTCAGGGCCTCCTTGGCTTAACTTGACACTCTGAGGTTGAACCACACAACATCCCACCACCCACCAGAGATGTGTAGACCAGGAGGCCTGTTCTTGAGGACACATTTTGCAGGACACATTCTCGCAGGACACATTTTGTTATAGTGCTACTTTAAATATTAATCCTTTTCCACTGAAAATGCACCAAATATCTGTGCTTTCAGTGAGCTCTCCTCTGCTCTGCATCTTAAACAGCTTATATAAAACTTAAGAATGGCTTGTCCCAGAAAAATTTCTGAAAATCTGTCAGAAACAGTGTTTTGGCTGCTCTCTGGTGAAACATTATGCCAAGGAAAGAACTAGGCACCTTGAAGATTATTAAAAAGTGGTCTGACAAATGTTAAGCACCTTCCCTATGTCCAGCACCTCTTTAGCTACTCGGGGTACTCGTGTACCATATCAGCCAATATATTGCTCCCTGAAGAATTCAAGAGGATGAAAATGTAGGTTACACTGACTGGGGATAACTTGTGATTATCAATTACACATCCTAGATGCACTCTAGGATGGTTCCTATGATTCCCCTCTGGTAGTAGTCAGACCTTTCCACAGTCCATTCTCCTGGAATGTAAGCAGAACCTGTAAGTTGCTTCTATCCATAGACTACATAAGGGTGGTGGATGGAACATACATAATTATATAGGAATTATTATGTTACATAAGAATGTAATGTCCATTTTGTAATGGGGAGGGGGCTCTCTTCTGCTAGCTTTGAAGAAGAAAGCTGCCAAGTAATGAACTTCACTAGAGAGGAGAGTCATCTGAGTGAGGAAGTAGCTCCTTCCCCAGGTGAACCATAGTTGAGATCTCAGCCCTAGTGGTATCTTTGTTGTGACCTGGAAGAGGACCCAGCTAAGCAATGTCTGGATTCTTGGTTTTCAGAAGACGTGAGATAATAAATGTGTTATTTTAAGGCCATTGAACTTTCTATAATAATATTGTTCAACAGTAGATAACTACTACACAAACTCACTCCTCTGTATTAAAGTGAAACTAAGAATAAACCTAGGGCTGGGATTGTACCTCAGTGGCAGAGAGCTTGCCTAGCATGTGCAAGGCACTGGGTTCAATTCTCAGCATCATATATTAATACATAAATAAATGTTCATCAACAACTAAAAAAATTATATATAAATACTTACATATAAAAGAATTAACATAAATTTTAAACGTTCAAGGAAATGTATTCATCAAGAAAAAATATCCAAACAACTTACTTCCCTAACCACAATCATTTTGCCTTAAGTGAAATGGTTAAAACCTCCCACCTCTATACCTAATCCTAAACATACCTGAGGGAAATGGGTAGAAAAATGAATCAATTCTTTCCCCTATGAAGACCTACATCACCCAGTGCCTATCCATGGCGAGCATCACTGATCAATTAAGGCAACCAGTCCTTCAGACTCTGGATTTTGTTCTACACATACCATGCATCCTCTCAGGGATTCACAAATTATTGCTATCTGCCATAGAAACTGAAATGTATTTCCTATACTAGAAACATTGGCTAACGCATTACTGTTAAATTTGACTTTCATTATAGAAATCCAAAACCAAAAGATGAAACTATGTACTAGTCCCTTTTCACTACAGTACCCTTAAACATTTTTTATTATCTGAATAAGCTTGAGTGTTCATTAAATTTGCAGAACTCAATAACTCTAGACCTTATAAAAGAATCTAAACAAAAAAATGACTTTGTTAAATTATAGCACTTATTATAAATAAAAAAGTAATGCAAGGTAGCAAATTGAAGGCAATAAACATACAAATTTTTTTCATATATAGAAAACTTTAATAAGTTCATTATATTTATATTTTTCAAATAAATTATATACATATTTAAGTGCCAAATAGAAAAATGATAAATATGAACATAGGTCTAGGAAAAAATGTGAAGGGCCATTAAATGGTAGGCAGCGCATTTACATATTTAAATTGTGAAAATTACATTTCTTAGACCTAAAAGGAAACTAAGAAAGAACATTAATAGCAGTCTTAAAGTATACAAAACATGGGCAAATCAAGATGGAGGCTAAGATCCTCCTCTCCCCACAGACACACCAAGTTGGAAAGCTATTCACACACCAAACTGCCAGCACATGAGCTAAGGAAATCAGGTGAGAGACCATAATATCTGTTTTTAATATAATAAAATGAAAAGATAAATTAAAAAAGGCAGGAAAGAAGAGGTCCCTATGTCATTACCTCCAACTCCAAGCAGTCAGCCTGGAAAGAGATTCTTCATGCTTGGAGGAGGGAGAGAGGATTAGGTCTAGGCCTTAGACTTGAGACCCAGGACTAGGCCCATCACAATGAAACTGCTGGGCAAAGGTTCATCACCCAATCACCAATTCAATACCTGTGGACTGAACCTTAGGCCAGGCAGCCAAGAGACAGCCTCCACCATACCTCACCCAGGCAGCAGAGTAGGGAGGTGAACTCTACTCCTTGGGAAGCACAGTACAGGAAAGATAGTGCTGGGCTTTTTCTCAGATTCCATGTTCAGACCAACCAGGGTAAGAACAAACACACAGTAAAACCTGAAAGTCTCATACCCAGGCCAGAGCATGCAGTGACCTGTGTACTTGTAGGACAAACCTGAGTTTCAGATGCATCCCTTCCCTCCTCCAGAGGCTATATAGATTCCTGTGACTATGAGACTCAGACATGAAGTTTGCACTAGATCTTCTGCACTAATCTCCTAAACTCAGGCAACATAGTTATTGCCAGGTCAGAGCTCGCAGGCAGGACTTCAGAACTGCCCTGGCACCCAGAAGAGACTCACGGTTCCACATATCAGACTCATATTTTAGAATGCATCATTGCCAGTTGCAACATGAGCCTCTGAAAACTCCTGAGACTGTGCAGGTAGCATTGGGCTAGGTGGCCACTGCCGTGCCTTCACCAATATTATCCCAAACTTGGGCAGTATAGCATGGTGCAAGACCCATTTATTGGAGATAGGACAGGATACAAGACTTTGTCCTGGTACTTAGTGCTGAGCTAATAAAATCTAATACTAGACAGATTGTACTGGCTCCCAGTCTCAGGCCTACCTGCAGACACAACTACTCAAACAGTGCCAGTGTCAGAGACAATATATGGTCTGAGACTATCCTGCTTCTATTCCAGTTAGCATCACCTGTGACAGGTTGAAATGAACATGTGTTACATGTTCACTTCAGCAATAGGCAATCTATAGCAGTTGTGGGCCTTGGTCTTAACCCAGTGTTTTGCTGGTCTTGTGATATGGGCTCAGGATGTGACATGGCTTGGAAGCTTTTGTGTCTACAGGTGTGACTTAGGAGTATGGGGCTTGTTCATCCATGGTAGCTCTCTCCAGAGCCAGGCAAAATCCTTTTACTACAGACCAGTATCTGGGGATGAGATGTCTGGATCCACCCTAACTTCAGGGAGAGACTTAGGGTCAGGGTGGGATTATTCCTCCTAGGTACTTCCCTATTTCCTTCTGAATAATACACTAAGAATATTTGGGTAAAACTTAAATTACCCTCTCCTATTGAAATGGTGAAAATACTTCAATAGCAGATTTCTAGAAAATATAGAAAATATAGTGCTGTAATAGTGGCAATGACCACAGGCTTAGAATCTCTGGAAAGAGGCACAAATAAAGCCATATTTGGAAGACTGGAATGAATACCTAATGTTTCAAGGCCCAGATGAAACCACATGCCTACAAGCATCAAGACATTTCAGAAGCTGGACGCACTGGTACACGCCTGCAATCCCAGCACTTTGGGAGGCTGAGACAGGAGAATCTCAAGTTCAAAGCCAGCCTTAGCAACAGCAAGGTGCTAAGCAACTCAGTGAGACCATGTCTCTAAATAAAACACTGAAATAGGGCTGCGGATGTGGCTCAGTGGTTGATTGCCCCTCAGTTCAATCCCTGACACACACACACAAAAAAAAAAAGATTTCAGAAAACCATGATGTCACCTAGTGCTTGAAATAAGTTGATGAGACAGTAATCAGTAATGGGAGAACTCTCAGAGACATTAAAGGAGCTGTTTAAAGAATGGACAATGAAAAAACAGAGAAACTGCAATATTCTAACAGAGAAATTAAAGAGATGGAAGCTATTAAAATAATCAAATTCTTGAGGTGAAAAATATGCTAAGCAAAATTAAAAATGTGATAGAAGGCATCTATATCAGGGTAGATCAAAAAGAAGAGTGAATTAAATGAACTCAGATAATGAACAGGTTATTTGAAAAAAAAAAAAACAGTTTGGGGAGAAAAAAGAATAAAGAAGTAACAAGCACTGGTGAGGATGTGGAGAGAAGAGAACCCTTGCCCTCTGTTGGTGGAAATGTAAATTACTGCAGCCATTATGGAAAACAGTATGGAGGTTCCTCATAAAAATAAACATGAAACCACCATATGATCCAGCAATTCCATTACTGGTCTGTCACCCAAGCATATCAGTATGTCGCAAAGCCATCTGTACTCCCATGTTTAGCCATAAAAAATAAAATAAAAACAAACAAAACCTGTCATTTGTTACACCATAAATGAAACTGGAGATCATTATGTTAAGTGAAATAAGTCAAGCAAGGAAAGACAAGTTCCATATAATCTCACTTATAATGTGAAATGTAAAAAGCTGATCTTATCAAAATTTAGGATAGAAGGATGGAAACAGTTTCAGTAGGGAGGAATTGGTACAGATTGACCAGTAAGTACTAAGTTATCACTATACAGGAACAAAAGGCTATGGGATACTATTGTACAGTATGATGACTATAGTAAACAATCATATACTGTATATTTCAGAAAGTTTTAAAAATTTTCAAAGTTTTTATCACAAGGAAATGATGTTTGAGATAAATATGTTTAATTTTAAAATTCTGCAATGTATCAAACATATGGTACCCCATTAATATGTATAACATGTTTTCATTTATGTTAAAAACTGAAATTTTAAGAAAAAATGTAAAAGTATAGAAAATTATTAAAAGTTGTTTTTAGCTTATGTCCTTTTCTATTAATGAAAGAAAAAACAATGTGTTTAAATGACAGCATGAATAATTTAAGTGACATAGTATTGCTGCTAAGAAAGGACATTTCTCGGGTAGACTGTTTTCAAAATTTTGCTTTTTAATAGATGTTTCATGCATCTGGGGTAGTTAATATTAATTCATTTTAAAATTAAAAGAATGAATCAGCCTTTCACAAGCTCTTGGATCTTTGTGATGAGAAGCTTCAACAACTCTTCATGAAATGAACAGTCATTTATAAAAGTATACTTGTATTCTACCACTAATATATTTTGATTGTAAAAAAAATAGACTTAATGGATGAATAAACTACATTATCCCTTTGTTGCTTTTTAATTAAATTGGAATTTACCAAAACAATCACTGAACTATTAGCAATTTTTTTCAACTTCTCTGTAAATTTTTTTTAGTGCAGTTTTCAGCAATACACATCTTACACAATTTTTATATTTCACTTTCATAATCTGAAAATAAAAGTTTAAGAGTTTCATTTTTCCTTAAAGGTTAAAATTCTGTTTAGGAAATCTGAGGTGCAAAACCACAAGTTTTCTTTTGTCAACATGTGGGTTGTAATCAATTCTGCTCTCTGGTGAACTTCAAGATCACTTCAGTAAGTTCTAATCATGGATTTATCATAGTTGTACAAAAAGCAAGGCTCATCAAAATATGCAGTGATCCTAAACTCTTTCAGTTGAGTGGTCTCCAACAAAGCCTCCACCCTGCCAGCTCTTTTGAAAAATGAGGGAGGTGATCAAGTGATCCCTGATTTTTCTAACACTACAACCAGTAGTTTGGGGATGTGACATTTATACTCCTGTTCTTGCTACCTTTACCGACTTCAGGGTTGCATGGTATTTTGCCTCTAATATATTTTAAATCTGATATTTGGGTTTTAAGTGTTGATAAACTATTAACTCACACAGTTAACTTTCCTCTAATTGTATTAGATTTCAAGTCTTCAGCAACATATTAATTGGCAAGACTATATATCCATCAAATAAAACTATTCCAGAAATGATCGCATGGCACAAGAGTCAAGAGGGGGCAGATAGACTAGATTACCATGAAGTCACTTCACTTTCCAAAATTTTACATTTTTGTAGTTCCCTAGATCTGTATTTTTTATATTTATGGTAGTACCACATGGCTTTTTTTTTATTTTTATAATTTTTAATTTGTTCTTTATTTTTCAAAATTTGTGTTTAAGTGTATTTAAAAGATGTTTTAAGTAATGCATCTTAATTTTTTTCCAAAAATTATGAAGTTAGCAGATATACTATTATAAATAAAAAATTATGTACTGTTGATTTCAGTTCAGCATATCTATATTCTAGATACAAAAACAAACATGATCTCCTTTATCTAATGTAAAATGCCAGTGATGAAAATGGAAACCCTTATGGAAACTTAAATTTGTGAATATTCCATAATAAATGTATAGATCAACCATCATCTGGGACAGAAATGGAATACTAAGAGACAATTTATGTCAAATGAAATTGCAAAGTAGAAAAATATCCAAAGTATTCTGACTGCCATATTCATTTCTAAGTCAATAATACTTATCAATAAAACAACTTTTATTGCAGACATAGTGCAAGCTAAACTCCAATTCCATGTGACAAAGTGCAATTTTCTTTTTAAACAATATACCAATATATAAATATGTTGAAAACTATTCATAGGTCATATTCATTATTTTTTCTTTTTAAGAAAGAATTCCTGTCCCACTTGGAAAAAGCAATCTGGAAGGAGAAGTGTTAATTATGTTGTGCCTAAAGTTTTCATAGAAAGGGCAATTACTCCTGATTGTCTTTTTTTATCTAACCAGGTGTTACCCTGAGAGCTCCTTGTACAAGACAAAGGCAAGCTGGCTTTGAAAGAGCAGACCCATACTAAAATCATGCTGGCTTATTTTAATGCAACTTTTAATAATGCTTCACTAAAATTGAAAATAAGCATAAATTAGAACTTTCTTGGGCAAACAGTTGTGCTCACTTAAACACTATGTCAAAATTCAACTTATATAATGAGATGCATTCTAATTGCTCAATTAAACAAGATTACTTAATGTACACTGATGTTAGAAAGCCAGATTTCTTCTTTAGGAATTTCTAAATAGGAAAGGTCTCTGAAGAACTAATCTTTAATATAAGTACACTACAGGTCCAAAAAGGGATTTGCAAAGCTTCCTTGAGAGGAAAAAATAAATTCCCCGAGAGGAGCAAAATTTGGAAGTACCTTGCATGAAGACATTTAGAGTCAAGAAGAAATATAGACTTCAAGGAATGGGTCGACCATAGAAACACACACAAGTGCCAGGAAGGCAAATGTCATTTGGGTCTATTGAATACTCCTGGGAGACCAGCCCTGTAGACAAGACCTAGAAATTGACGTAATCATCTCTTTTGTGAGAGATGTTACAGGGCTGCCATGTCCTGCAATCGCAAAATTCTTGGTTCATTTAATTCTCCCTGATTTCATGATTATCAAGCAAGCATCTGATTTTGTCTAACTTTTCTCGTAGATCTGTGTACATGACAAAATGAGCTGATTATAGGATATGATTAGCTTTTGGTGCCATTACAGTGATTTCTTGCTGAAATCCTGGCATTTGATTTCATTTAATACTCTTACTGGATGATCTGAACCCCCTACTCCTGGGGGGGAGTATCATTCCATACACGTGTTTAGCTTAATTGTCATCAATACTCTATTTGAGATGTGTTCACAATTAGTTGGTATTTCATGAATGACACTAATAGAAAGTTCTTTCAGTGTTTGTTTCCAAAACAGTAAAAGTACTAACATAGTATTTACTAGGTGCCATACACTGTTCAAACACATTCTAAATATTAATTCATTGAATTCTCAAAACATTGTCAATGAGGGAGGTGCTATAATTATTCCCAATATACAAATAAGGAAACCAAGACTCTAATTTTAAGTGGTAGAGTTGGGTTCTGAACTCAGACTCTAGATCCATCATTAGAACCTAAAAATAGCAGTCTAGATTGTAATGAATGAGGAGAACCTGCCATCCAAAATCTCTCCATATAGACAAAGGCATGAATGAATTCTCCGGAAAGTGTATAGCTATTCTTTACTTAAATGTCCTACGTTTCTTAGTTGAGTGTCTTTTTCTAGCACCAACTTCTTACTGGCATCATGTAGTCTGGGAATACATTGGAGTAATCTATTTAATTGAAGACTATTAAAATAAGAACACTAAACACTAATCAACACCATATGTTTTTCAATTAACTGGTAATATATACCTATTTCTCAAGTTCATGCAAACCAATGGAGCACTTTGGGTGGTTTAAACTGTTTGAGACCATAATTAATTTATAGAAATCAATTTATAAAGTGTGAAAACCCTCTTGCAGTGACTACATTCTCCATGTGTCTCTCTCTTTCTTCCCCTCACATCCTACAGTCTGACTCTTTCCCATTCTGTTCTCCAATTATAGAAAATCTCATGACCCTGGAATCCTAGAAAGCAGCAGCCATATTCCTGAAGCAGCCTAAATCCCTAGTTGCCACTTAAAAGAAAGTTACCCATTTAACTCTTTTATGAGCAAGACATAGTTTTATTATATTACTCCCTTGACATTTGGGTTAATTTGTTATAGCAGCTGGCACCACTCTACTGATACACATACCTTAAGATAAGCTATTATATTTATAATAGTCCTGTAATGATTATTTTAAGAAGTTATTACTGAGTTGCTAACAGTATCATATTAAAATGGATGAAGTTGTGATTCAAATCCCAAACTCCATGGTTCAATACAAAAAAAGGAAGCATAGATTAAGACCACAAAGTAACATGGGAATGAATGGAAGAGCCCTAAGAGGCAGACGCCAATGTTTTCAACTTTATTCTCTGAACAAAAAAGAAAAATTGGACAGAAATGTAGTTTCATAAGATATTGCTGGCAGCACTATGAAGAGCTTGAAACAGAGAGACTTAAGATCCATTGCAACTGAGACAATGCCTGCAAACCCCCCCACACAAGTCTTGCATGATGCACTAGAAGAAATAATGACAGACTTCACTACATATTTTAAATTGTGTGCATATGAATGTGTTAGTATACAAATATATATATGATTTAAAAAATATATTCAAATGTCTTGAGAATGCCCTCATTAATTATTGAGACCATAATTAATTTATAGAAATCAATTTATAAAGTGTGAAAACCCTCTTGCAATGACTACATTCTCCATGTGTCTCTCTCTTTTCTTCCCCTTTGTAGCTCTGCTACAAAGATAAACAGATACATAACTGAATGGCATTATATGTAGTCCAGCTGGATTGGTATGGAATGGATGCTGACTTAGATGAAGAAGCTCTGCTGGAAATTCCAACAGGCTTCTAGGCTTAATAGAAAAACCAGGAATTTTGTTATTTCTCCAACAGCTGTTTTAAACATACCTTCCCTGGTAACCACAACATTCCTACAGTCTCTTGCACTGTCTTAGGGGTCAGTTTTGTTCATATGCTATAATAGAACCTCAGGGCAGCACTGACCTCTTATCACTACCAGCTTTTCTGCCTAGGATTCTGAAGAGAGGATCCATCAGACTCCTAATGTCCTGTGGCATCAACTCTAAGTACAGGACTCACTCCTTATATATTTGGAATGGTAGCTAGAGAATGAACCACGCCTGGGACAACTGAGAAAATGCTACTTGAATCATCTCATGTGTGGTTCAGATGAGGCAACCTCACTGAAAAGGCCTAAGGCAAGCACAGATTTTCCTTTCGTCAATCCACATCTTTGAGATCTTACCATAACACTAATTTAACAGACCGGTACTAATTCATAGTACTATATTCAAACCTCTGTTTAGAAGTAGAAGCAATAATTGATGGAAGATAAAAATCAGGAGCAAGGGAACCCAAAAGAAAGGAGAGAGAAAGAGAAGGAATTGCAAAGACAATGGGCAAATTTGTACAAGATTATAGACTTGTAGACCTACAAATGTAATCTATTAATGTGAAGCATTCGTGATTTAAATTATCTAGAAGGAGAAAGAGACAGACAGTATAGGAATACATGTTTTTATTCTCCCACTTACTATGAGAATTCCTACATTTGGAGACTTCTTTGGGGTGTCTCTTTCCAGATGATGATGATAAGCCAAATTTAAATAGCTCAAAGTTGTTTTTCTCAACATATCACAGAAGCAGCAATTAACAGAGACATGGGCCCTAAGTCGATGACTCTACATTGCCTTACATCCTGCTGAAAGTGTCCTGTTGTTCTTTAAGCACAGGTACCACCTTCCAAACAGTATTAGGATACCCTGGAAAGTGAGCTCTACTTACAGAGCTATCTGTATGCTAACCCTCATGTGCCATCTGTTCTTCTTCACTCATTCTAACACACTTTTGCCCTGATGTGTTTGCATTATTTGGAAAATGAACACTTACCAATTAAATTCAGCAATAAAAATGGCCCAGTGGGTGTAATGAAGCAATAAAAAACAGTATTCTTGGTAAGTGTTGCCATCACAGTTTGAGATTTTTAAATTGCTGCTGAGAAGTCATTTCTAAAACAATTACTTGTGGGCAAATATATTAATAACATTCAAATACAGTCAAGGCTGAAAATCAAATCTGCAAGATGAGAAATCTCAAGTTAAAACTGATAGTCTGTCCATAAGGCACGTTCCCTAGGTGTGGATAATGCAGCATAGATTTGTTTTATTCAGACTCGTGTTCTCTGTGGTGATAGCTGTGTTTACAAAGTATAGTAAGCAGGAGTTTTAAGGATAATTTTTTTTCATTTCTTTAAATTCATATGCTAGTAATCCTAATTTCATTTTAAATGAGTGAAAAGTTGTGCTTTTGTTTTTAAACTGTCTAGAGGGAACTTGCCCAAATACATGTGTTAAGGGACATGCTGTGGTCACTGTGTAAAAGGGCTGGTGGCCACAAGTTTATACAGCAATTGTAAACAACATAACCGCTAAACATCAAGGTCACAAAGAATAGTAACCTTGTGATCCAGAACAAGCCCATTAGAACTATCTGAATTATAATAGTATAGAACTAAAATATAAATATATATAAGAAATAGATATGAACTTTTTTTTTCTCTCTACATTGAATAGCTTTCCATTTCTGTAATTTTGGGTCTAATTTAAGGTGGTTTAAAATAAGTCTATGGTCTACCACTTTTTTGATGACTATTTATAAAGGATATTTTGTGAGTTTGTGAAATTTACAAAAAGTGCCAGAAAAACACCTAAAATTCATAGTCAGGCAAATTTTTTTTTCTTTTCAGATTCCATGACTCTTAGTACTTGTATGTAAGAAGTATGTCCAGGGGCTGGAGGAGATAACAGCTCAGTTGGTAGATCGCTTGCCTTGCATGCACAAGGCCCTGGGTTCAATCCCCAGCACCACACACACAAAAAATGTCCAGTGGGGTGCAGTGGTGCACACCTATAATCCCAGATGCTCAGGAGGCTGAGGCAGATTGCAAGTTCAAAACCAGCCCCAGAAACTTAGCGAGGCCCTGAGCAACTCGGTGAGACTCTGTCACTAAATAAAAGATTTTTTTAAAGGGCTGGGGATATGGCTCAGTGGTTAAAGTACCCCTGGGTTCAATCCCAGTACAAAAAGAAAAAGGAAAAAGATATACGTGCAATTTTAAAGAAAACATCAATAGTTCTTTCAAGTTGACTTAGACTTAAAAGTGAATTAAATTAAATACAAGTTTCTCATTCTCTTGATAATCATTGGGAATGTAAAGTAGATTTTTTTTTGATATTGTTAATTGGTTTAGGTAATTATGATCGCTGTAGTTAAATACATTTTTAAATCAGGTGTCCTACTGACGTTTTAGTATTATTTTGCCTTATGCTATTACTTACAAGTGTCTCTAGAACATATTTTTCCAGTTAATTCTAGCTGCATAATAAACAAAATATGAACATTTTGTTTTTAATATAGGTCTATTGCTTTTGATCTTAAATCTGGAAGTCATTTTTCAAAAAATTAGGAGACACTAATATGATGTGTAAAACTATCAAAATAGCAATTAATGGATAAATACTTTGATGCATATATGGTAAGAAATATAATCAGATAAATACAGTAACTAAAGTAATTCAGTGAAAGAATAACACAACTTAGAAATAAGTAATTTAAGCATTTTAAAATATTGAACTTTATGAGAATTATAAGAAAAATGTGCCAATATCTTACCACAAATATTTACAGTATTACCCTGAAGTGTCGATACTTTTAAAAATTAAAAAAAAAAATTCAGTAACAATATCCAGATCCATGCAGCAAAGGAAGATTCTTCCCAAGTCCATCTTATACCGGAACTGGTGTAATGATCAAGGTACAATTTTCTTTTGCCCAGCAACCCAGAAACACTTCCATTCATTCATCTACTTTCCACTTCACTTGGAAGACTCAGCTGAGCCTGTCAATCACAGTACCCTGCCCTGACCTCAGATTAGAAGCATGACTCCAGCATTATCGAATCATGGTGACTTGAACCAGCAAAGGACATACGATCCAACACCGCACCAGAGAATGATGTTCATACACCAGGAGAGAGATGCCTTCCTTTCCCTAAATGGCAAGTTGGGATACCCTTGCTGAATTGCCCAACAGCCACTGCTACGCCAGCCAGCTTGCAAGTGTCCCCCGTGCTGTGCACCTCTTGGCATCTATGCTGTTGTATAGTCCAAGAACAGATATTACAAAAATGGTGGTGTGAGACTACTGAGGCCATCATGAGACTCCTGCCTTTCATTCTGTTGTACCATCAGTTCCGAAAGAAACCAGGAACTGTGTTGTGAGGACACTTAATCAAATCTGTGCCTGTGTGCCTCCTTGTCAGTACATCTTCCCACTCCCATCGGGCCTTTGAGAGATGGCTGATGTCATGGCCAACATTTTGACTGCAACCTCATGAGAAATCCTCAGCAAACGCCACCTTGCTAAACTGCTTCTTTACAATGCTAGGTTTTAGATAATACCGAAGTTCAGGGGAGCTGGAAAGAAAAGGAGAGAATTCTTGCAGAACTCTAACAGAGTTTGAGTCCTGCTTTACCATAAACTTTTAACACTAAGCATCCTTACCATTTATAACTGTCATTAAATTTCCTATTACCTTCCTAACTTGAGATACTTGATTTGGTTTTAAGTCACTTGTAACTTAATATCGATAGGGTGACAATGATGATGCTATTGAATATGCCACTGGCATGCTAAATTTAAGGCACTTGAAAAACAGCAGGCACTAGAAGATCACTTTAATTCTGCAGTTTCTTAAAAGCAAAAGATGAAATTTTCATGGAAATACACTGAAATAATATAAAACTGCATTATTATCATCACAAATGGAAAGTTGAGGAAAAATGAAATCTGCACAAAGTTTGTTACACCAACCCTTACCTTCCAGGCCACTGCTATGCCCACTTAACTACCCTAGCCCAAGCATAGGGGCCTTACTATATTTTCAGAGCTTACTATCCTTTGTCCAGTGCAGCAGAGAAGTGATTGACACTGTTTCTTTGTGTTCTTATTTTCTTATGAGGTCTCCTATGACAGGTAAAATGTACATTAAGTGAATCTGTGTGCTTTTCTCCTATGAATCTATCTTATGTTCATTTAATTCCCACAGCAGTTAGGACCTAAAAGATGGAAGTGCAATCTTGTCCTCCCTATACTAATGATAGCTGCCATTCAGTGATGCCTCTAAAGAACTGGGCACTGTGTTAAAGGCTTAATAACTATTCTCTCTAATGCTTTAACAACTCTGCCAGATACACCATCATTATTATGGTCAAACCACACTGAGTGATTAAGTACCCTGACCAAGAAATGAAACTGGGATGCAGGTTTTATTTTTCTACACTGGGATTGAACTCAGGGGCATCTTACCATTGAACTATGTCCCTACCCCTTCTCATATTTATTTTTGAGATACTGTCTAAGTTGCAAAACTTTCAATCCTCCTGCCTCAGTCTCCCTAGTAGATAGGATGATAGACATGCCCTGCTGCACCTGGCTTAAAACTGGGTTTGAGATACTGCTATTTAACACCAACATCCAAGTTCTTTCCACTAAGACTCTAGAGTTCATATTTCCACATATCTAAATATGGTTTGATTTCAGATAAGGCAGAATAACTGTTTATACTACTTTTCATTCAAAAGCAATTATCAATTATCACAAATTAAATTCTAAATGCTAGAAAATGAACAATGCTTCCTTATGGATATTTCATATCTCACCCACATTCAGGGAGCCCTTTACTTAACACCTTTCTTTAACAGTTACCCTCCAGGCAGAATTAATTTGTCCAGCACTTTGCTTATTTAAAAGTTCACTCAAAGGCTACCATCACCATTTCATGGTGTAGCCTTTATTAATTAGAAATGGCTTTCCTTGATAGATTATGAAACTCTGAGGGCAGTAATTTGAGCTTAGTCATTTTTTCTTATGTAATTTTCTATTATAAAGTAATACAATCTTACCAATTCTGAAGTAGAGAAAAACATTAAAATTTTAGTAAGTCCAATTATTTTAAGACTGCTTTCCTCCAAATCATTAAATAAAATATTAATGAATATTACATGGGAACCATGAGGTCTAATGACAAATTAGTTTGGAAAAATCTGAGTTAAAGCTGGGTAGAATCATTTCTTGTAGGATTTTTTTAATGAATAGGTTTCTATTGTGACTTCACAAATGAAGAGTACAGCATGTGGGGGGACTTTCATAATTTCTTTGCTAACTTATCACAAAGCTTTTGAACTTGTGCTATCTACACACACACATGAACTCAGGCCAATAGGCTTGAACAGCTACTTCACCAAAGAGTATATTTGTGTGGCAAATCCAAGAAAATGTTTTTGGTATCATTAGCCACTAGGTAAATGTAATTGACATCATCATGGGATTCCATTAAACACCCATTAGGATGGCTAAAACTTAAAATACTGACAATACCAAGTGATGACAAAGATTTGGAGTAATTGGAACTCTCATAAATTGCTAATGGGATTTGGAAATGATTCAGTTTTCTTGGAAAGTAGTTTGTAGATTCTTATAAAAGTTAAGCATATACTTACTGTAATATTACTCCTGGATGTTTACTCCAGGTAAATAAAAGTTTATGCAAAAACCTATTCATAAATCATTCTAGAACCTCTATTTGTAATAACCAAAAATTGGGAAAAACCCAAAAGTCCTTCAACAGGTGAGTAAATAGGACAAATATGTAATAAGAATAATAATAATAGATATGTTCACACTATGGAAAACTTTGGTTAAAGAAAAGGCAATGAACTATTCATATGCAACACCTTGGAAGGATCTCAAAAGTTTTTTTCAGAGTTAAAAATAATAACTATCAAAAGGGTACCACAATCACAAGTGTACACCTTTTTTTTTGTTCTACTTGTATTACATTTTTGAAATGTCCCAAAACTAGTGACCTCACCCTGCCTGGTCCCAAGCCACACTTGTTGTCACCCTCTGCCAAGGGCAGTAACTGGGCTGGACTAGCAGGGGAAGAACCACATCCTTCCTTCTACCCCTGGTGAAAACCTGGCACAGGCAGCAGGGGCAGGTCAGGGTTAATCACAGGTGCCCTGTTGCGTCTTGGGCTGAGAAATGGTGGCCATCTCTATTTGTGATCTCCCAGTGCCACAGCACATTTGGTGACTCAGAGCAGGTGTGACTGTCACTTATCCCTGGTCCAGGCACCAAGCAGAGGTTGCAATCTGTTGAGTGCTGCCCATCTGTCATGGGTGAGGGTGGTGGGCCTGAGACAATGGAGACTGAGTTCCCTGCCATCAGCAGCTTATGATGACTCAGTTCTTCAGGGAGGACATTATATCAAACTAAACAGAACGGCAGATAGAAACTGCGAAATATGCGACAAGGACACTGAATGACACATTTTTCCTTCTTTTTGAATAAGGGGGCCTGCATTTTCATTTTTCACTGGGTCTCACATAGGTCATGAGGACTAATTGTTAGATAAGTGCTTTGCAAATATCTTCTCCCAGTAGGTAGCATGTTTTTTCATTCTAATAGGGCTTTTTCACAAAGACTTTCAATTTTGAGAAAATCCATTTTTTAAAAAAATGGTTTATGCTTTGGATGGCATGTAAAAACACTTTTCCTGACCCAGTTCACAGAGATTTTTTCTTATCTACTCTAATAAAAACGTTACAGTTTTACGTATATTTTGGCATATATGATCTGAACATTATGAACATATGGTTTTTCAATACTTTCAAATTTTCAAAAAGATTATTCCCATTGTCACACTACTCTCAAGGCATGAGAAGGCCAGTTACCCAGCATTAGGTACTGTATTTTAAAATTAATTTTTATTCTTTATTTGTTTTGTTTATTAAATAAAGGAGAAATGGTAATTTGTGGCTGTGGATATAGCTTTGAAGCCTTCTAATCAACCTTTTTTTAAAACATTTTTTTTAGTTGTTGACGGATCTTTATTTAATAATATGCAGTGCTGATAATCAAACCCAGTGTCTCATGTATGCTAGGCAAGTGCTGTACCACTGAGCCACAACCCCAGCCCCTAATCTACTTTGTTATTGCTATACCAGCTTTGTTTTGTACAGCTCTGGCACAGAATATCCTTTGACATTTTTTACTCTACTTAGTTTTGGTCGTAGGGTACCCTACACTGAGCCACATCCTAAGCCCTTTTTACTTTTTTGAGTTGTGTGGCCTTGCTAAGTTGCTGAGGTTGACCTTGAACTTGTGATCCTCCTGCCTCTGCCTCTTTCCTTGCATCACCACACCTGGCTTTTAATTTTTCTTTCTGCATGCTTATATTTAGAACACATGTTTTGTAAAAATAGGAGTTGGATTTGTCATGTTTTTGTATTATTTAGTCCATTTATGGCCAGAAAGATAATTCATAGATTTGATTTTAAATCTGCTTCTTCACCATTGCATCTTAATTTTCCCTTGTGTCCTTTTATCTTTGTTCTTTCCTTTTGCATTTCTACTAATCTGTTATTAATCTGTGAATCAGATGCCTCCATCATTTTCCTTCTGTATTTTCACATTTTTGTTGCTGATCAGTGCTTCAATTCAGAACTCTTAGTGAAAGACTGCATGTTTGAGCTCTACAATTTGATTTTGACATATTTTATACATTCCAGCCTCTGGTAAAATTCTATATGATACCTTTCTCTTATTGGCAATATATTAATCTTAGCTATATTTGATCTCTTCAACATTTGAGCAACCTATCAACTATAAGGCTTGTTTCTCCTCTTAGTTTTTGATCATTTTTTTTCTGATAGGCTTAAAATATTTATTGAATGTGGAAAATGTATATAAAAATGTACAGAGAGTCCAAAACTGTTTTTCTCCTTCAGAAAGGATTACTTTTCTTCTGGGCTTTGACCGGAATTGGCAAAGAGCCCCTTGATCACTCAGAGCCTAGCAGGTAGCACTTACTCTTAGCATGTGTTTTTTGGGAGTCTCAGATGAAGTCAGGGGTTCTGCTTAAACTTCTCCGCAACAAGCAATTCTAAAATGTGTGTTCCTACTCCATGAGTGTGCCACAAGCTCTTAGAATCTCAGCCTCTTTGTACCTATTTTCTTCACTCTCTGGGATTCGCATCCCTGTACCATTTTGCATTAGACAAATGAAAGCTGCTTCATATATCTATATCACTTCCTTTTGGTTTCCTTTTAGTTTCTGCTCGCATCCTGTCTCCACAAGTCTCCCCTTTCTTTACAATGTTCAGACATCCAACAGCTTTGGGTTGTTATTGTATGGCGTTGCTTGATACAAACCACTCTATCAAAGTCAGAAGCAGATGCCTCCTTTCTACTTTCAACTCCCTGTATTGATGCGTTGCTTTTCCACAAGTACTCATGAATTAGTTTGATAAAATTTACAAAGGAAAGTAGAAGGTTTAATAATCCAAGGTTAAAGGCTAGAGAACAGTTGCAGAAACTGTGTTCAGAATCATGATGACAGGTACATATCAGCCACAATATAGGAAAAGGAACCAAAGGGAACAAAGAATGCCTAACAACTGCATTTGGCAATTTAAATGGTAAGCTAAAAAGGTAAGATGAAGCTTTCAGAAAGGATATTTTTACATTTAGAAAAGGACAATAATAAATATTTATGGTGTTGAGGCAACTACGGATATCTGTAGCAAAGATACGTTAACTTTGAATTGTGAGAGGATATTCCATGAAAGATAGCTTCAATACAATTAATAATCTGGTTCTAAGCATATTGTGAGAGTGAGTTCTATGTCTTTTATACATCCGAGATAACTGACGAGTGTTTGCTTATATAAATAAACTTTCAGGAATAGATAGGAAAAAAGAGAGATTACATTTTCTTGAAGTATTGAATTGCATGTATCTGAAAAGCAAAGAAAATTTTAAAAAAACTATCTCAACAAAAGTATTTTTTTAACATATTTAGAATCTCCTTTTAAACTTTTAATACACCTTTTTCTTGTATTTTATGCTCACAATTTAAACAAATTGCTACATATTTGAATTACCACCATTAAAATGTGTATGTGGAAGTCAAGCATGACAGAACACACATTCCATACAAAGCTGAAATGAACAAATAACCACCCCTCAGACTTCATATATGAGAACTTATCCCAGCATAAATTCCATTTTTCTTTAGTTCAATTTCCCTGTTAGTTTCAAAAATAAACTTCAAAACTTTTTGACATACATAAAAATTAATAAATATGTATGGGGTACCATGTGATGTTTTGATACATGCAGGCATTGTTTAATGTTTAAATCAGGTTACACCTGATTTAAAATCCATCACCTCCAACACTTATCATTTATTTATGATAAAAACATTCAAAATCCTTTCTTCTAGCTTTCTGAAATATGCAGTATATTATCTATATTCACCCCACTGTGCAAAAGCACCCCACAACTTCTTGCTCCCATCCAACTATAACTCAATACTCACTGATCAACCTCTTCCCATACTTTGTTCCCCTTCTACTTTTCTCACTCTTTGGTATCTACTGTTTGGCTCTCAACTTCTATGGGATCAACTTGAAGATTTCATGTATAAGTGAAATCACGTGGTACTTGTCTTCCTATGCCTGATTTACATAATTTAACTTAATAACTCTCATCTCTAACCAGTTACAAAAATCAACTAAACTGGATTCAAGGCATAAAAGACTCTGAAACTGTGAAATTATTCTAGGAAATGCTTCAGGATTTTGGGAATGGTAAAAATGTTTTGGTCAAGACCCCGAATGCAAAAGCAGCAAAAGCCAAAAAATAGCCAAATAGGATTACTTCATACTACTTCTGCACAGCAGAGGAAACAATCATCTGAGTAACACTGCAACCTACAGAATGGGAGAAAATATTTGCAAACTGTGTTATCTGGCAAAGGGCTGATAACCAAAATATGTAGGGAACTCTAAAACTCAAAAACAAAATGCCCAAATGATCACATTAAAAAATGAGCAACAACCCTAAAAAGTTATTACTCAAAAGAAAACATAAAAACAGGTGACAAGTATCTGAAAAAATGCTCAATATAATTCATCATCGGGGAAATGCAAATTAAAGCCACAATGAGGCATCATCTCATCCCAGTTAAATAAACTATAATAAAAGAGACAAAAGATAACAAGTACTGGTGAAGATGTGGAGAAAAGGGAATCCTGCTTGTATACTGCTGGTGGGAAAGTAAATTAATAAGGATTATGGAAAACAGTATGGAGGCTCCTTAGAGACTGGGTTTTCAATTCACCACATTGTCTCTATGCCACACACGATTCAAGCAAAAACCTAGTAGCAACTTCTTTTCTGTACATTTCAATCTGTCTTCTTTAACATCTGCAAAATTATAAATTCTACACTACCTAATTCTTCCCTATATATCTCACAATTATTGATCTTTACAGGTGTAACTATCAGTGGCTAGATCTCAAACACTTAGTTCTCTTCTGCTGATGCTGCAAATCCCACAATTAATTAGCACTGACATTTGAAAACACACACACACATGGGAGAGGAGGGTGTAGGGGCGTCGGAGAAATGGGGGAAGAGAGACAGAGGCACAGAGACAGAGACAAAGCACGATCTCTAAATCCCCCATCCACGTTTCTCCTTTTTAAGGTTTAAAGTTTTTGTTTTCTATTGCTTTTCTGTCCCTTTGTTTCCTTATATCTGTCTTCCCAATGTAGATTACATTTTACATCTCACATCAGGGCCAATGTGGAAGGAAATGCAGAAGATATAAATAACAGGATTTGAATGTTTTATTCAATACATACTTAAATAGGCAGCATCATTACCAACACTGATTGACAATAAAGCTGAATGCAAGAGCTATCCAAAAAGGGAGTGTTCGTCCCTGAAAAATAGCAAGATGCTAGGCATAGAAATATTCAAAGCTTAAAGCTTTATTTGGCAGCTCCGTTATAGTCAAGAAATCAGTCTTTCAGACTTCAAGTTTGTTATTACTGTAAAACTCTAGGATGTAAACTCAAGAAAAAAGAATCACAGCACATATGGATTCTGACTATTAGGAAGGAACTATGCTAGTCCTGGAGGACATATCTTAGTTTATCTTTTTTGTTTAGATGGGGAAACTGCAATAAAACTTATCAAGCTAATTTCCTAAAGTAAGGTAGCATTTTAAAAGCCAAGCTTCAACTTAAATGAGGTATGGAAGACAACTGAAGATAATTAATAGATAGTCAAAGATGCGCATACATGTGGGTGGAGGTATAATTTACGAATTATACTTCAAAAATAAAGTGGAATAAAATGTGGAGCTCTAAATAAAGATCCCAAATAATAGCAATTAATATTATAAATGGTTACTATATGCTAGAAATCCTAAGCCTTTAATCTCCTGGGTTAATTGAAGAAACCCTGTGAAACAGGTGCAAGGGAAACTGTCACAAAGTCATAAGAAAGATCAAGATCATTCCACTGGAAGCTATCAGAAAGGGAACAAGGTCCTTCAGAATCCCTGCCCTGACCATTACATCGCCTTGCCCTAGGAGAATATGTTTGATAAGTTAAATTAGAAAATTTGTAGGAGATCAATTCATCCATTTTTTATTAGCACATTATAGTTATACATAATTGTGCTAACCCCAACTATTTCATGCATGCATAAAATTTGATTTCAGTTCAAGACCCCCCCCTTTGTGCTCCCCTCCCCTGTTCTCCTTCCTCTACTCTGCCAGACTTCCTTTCACTCTTCTATTTGTTTATATTTAATTGGTTCTTTTTATTTATACATAAAGGTGAAATTCCCTCTGATGTATTTATATATGCTCATAATATGTTTACATATTCGTTCTGTATTACTTGCCCTTTCCCATGCCTCCACTGGGTCTCTTGATCTCCTTTTCTACACTAATGGTCTTCCCGGTGTCTTTATATCTTCCTATTCTTCCCTACGCCTTTGCTTTATTTTACTCTAGCTTCTGTATATGAAAGAAAGCATTTGATCTTTGAGTCAGAGTCTGGCTTATTTCACATAACATGATATTCTCCATTCCAACTATTTATCAGCAAACACCATTATTTCATTGTTCCTTGTGTCTGAGTAGAACTCCACTGTGTATATACACCACTATTTCTTAATCCATTCATCTGTTGACAGGCATTTGGGCAGATTCCATAATTTAGCTTTGGTGAACTGTGCTGCTATAAAAACTGAGGTGGCTGTATCACTGTGGTATGATGATCTTGGTTCCTTTGGGAAAACGAGTGGGATAGCTGGTTAGCTGGTGGTTCCTTCTCTAGTTTTTTGAGCAATCTTCATACTCTTTTCTACAGTTGGTATACTAGTCTTCAGTCTCACCAACAATATGCAAATATACCTTTTCCGCCATATCCTCCCCAGCATATTGTTTGTATTCTTGATCATTGCCAATATAAATGGAGATGAAATATTACTGTATTTGAGTTGTGTGTTGCTGACTGCTAGAGGTGTTGAATATTTTTTTCGTATATCTGTTGGCTATTTGTGCTCCTTTTGAGAAGTTTAGCTCTTTTTCCATGTATTGATTGGGTTTTTTGTTTTTGTTTATGTGTGTTATATTTGAGTTATTTGTGTATTCTAGATATTAAAGCCCTATCAAAAAAGTAGCTGGCAAAGATTTTCTCCCATTCTGCAGGTCTTTCTCTTCACACTTAGTTTTTTCGTTTGCTGTGCAGAAGTTTTTAATTTGACGGCATCAAACTTGTTGATTGTTGGTTTCATTTCTTGATCTTTGGGGTTCTTGTTAAGGAAGTCAGTGCCAGTGCCTATAAGATGGAGTGTTAACCCTGTGTTTTCCTTGAGCAGTTACAAGGATTCTGGTCTAATTCCTAAGTCTTTGATCCATTATCATTTGACTCTTGTGCAGGATGACAGACAGGAATATAGTTTCATTTTTCTACATATAGTTATCCAGTTTTCCCAACACCATTTGTTAAAAAGGCTGTTTTTCCTCCACAATATATTTTTGGCACCTCAAGTATCAGATGGCTGTAAGTATGTGAATTTATGTCTTCTATTCTATTCCCTTGGTCTTCATGTTTATTTTGATGCCAGTTCCATGCTGTTTATGTTACTATAGCTCTGTAGTATAATTTCAGATCAGTTATCATAACGCCTCCTGCATTTTTTTTTGGCTTAATATTGTTTTTGCTATTCTGGGTCTCATATTCTTCCAGATTAATTTAATATATTTTTGCTAATTTTGTGAAGAATGCCATTGGTATTGTGATGGGGACTGTATTAAACCTGGATATTGCTTTCTGTAGTATGAACATTTTGACAATATTAATTCTGCCTATCTAAGAACATTGGAGGTCTCTCCATCTTATGTCTTTTTCAATTTCTTTCTTCAGTATAATTTTCATTGTAGAGCTCTTTTACCTCCTTAAATTTATTCCCAAGTTTCTTGACTACTTGTTTTGAGGTTATTGTGAATGAGATCATTTTCCTGATTTCTTGCTCAGCTAAATCACTTATGGAGTAAAGAAAATCTACTGACTTATGGGTGTTGATCTTGTAACCTGTTGTTCTGATGAACATATTCATAAACATTTTTGGGTGGAGTTTTTTGGGTCTTCTAGATAGAGGATCATGTCATTGGCAAACAGTTTGACTTCTTCCCTATTTGTATCCCTCTGATTTCCTTCTTTTGACTGATTAATTTGGCTAATGTGTCAAGAACTATATTGAATAGGAATGGTGAGAGTGGACAGCCTTGTCTTGTTCCTGATTTTAGAGGAAATGCTTTTAGTTTTTCTCCATTCAGCATGGGTTGACTTTGGGTTTGTAATAAATACCCTTTGTAATGTTGAGGTAAGTTCCTTTTATCCTTAGTTTCTCCAGTATTTTAAACATAATTGGGTACTGCAGTTTACCAAAAGTCTTTTGTGCATATTATTAATATGATCATGTGATTCTTATCTCTAATTCTGTTAAGTGGTGAATTACATTTACTGATTTGCACATGTTGAACCAACCTTACATCTCTTGCATCCTTGCATTATAATCCCCAGATTAAAATGTATTATCTTCTTGATATGATTTTGGGGGGGGGGTTCTAGGAATTGAACTGAGGGGCATTTGACCACTGAGCCACATCCCCAGCCCTATTTTGTATTTTATTTAGAGACAGGGTCTGAGTTGCTTAGCACCTTGCTTTTGGTGAGGTTGGCTTTGAACTCCTGATCCTCCTGTCTCAGCCTCCTGAGCCTCTGGGATTACAGGCTTGCATCACCACACCCAGCTTTATGTGTTTTTGAATGCAATTTGATAATATTTTATTATGTATTTTTGCACCTGTATTCATCAAGGATATTGGTCTTTAGTTTTATTTCCTTGATTTCTCTTTGTCTGGTTTTGGTATTGGGTTATACTGGCTTCACAGAATGTATTTAGGAATGTTCCCTCTCTTTCAATTTTATGGACTGGTATTAAAAAGATTGGTGTTATTTCTTCTTCAAAGATCTGATAGAACTCATCTGAGAATCCATCTGGTCCCTTGTTTTGCTTTTTGGGAAAGTTTGTAATTGCTGGCTCATTTCATGACTTCTGTTTAGGGTTTCTGTATCTTCCTGGTTCATTTTGGGTAGGTCATGTGTGTGTGGAAGTTGGACAGTGTCTTCAAGATTTTCCATTTTGTTAGAATATAAATTTTGGAAGTTTTTTCTGATGATCCTTAGGATTTCAACACTTAAGTTCAATTGTTTTCAATGAGAAAACAATTCAGCTTGTCAAAATCGTCAAATTAAAATAATTTTAATATTTCTTTTATCCTCACACTCAGTTCCAATTATTTCTTAAAAAAGAATACAGTAAAAATTATTAAACATTTTATCTCCGACTCTCTCATCCTGCCAGGTATAAAGCTGAATAAAAAGTGAACAAGGAGGAGGAGGAGAAAGATAGTGGAATAGAGAAAGGCAGCAGGCCCAGCAGCTCCTCAGTGCCAGAATTATAAAGCAGAAGACTGTACCTTAGTGAGGTGAGTAATAAAAGAACCTCACTGAAACATAATACTGAAGTCTTATTAAAAAAAAAAGAGAGAGAGAACTGCAGAAAGTCAATAACAGCACAACATACTCCGTGACATTAAATCCCAGATTGACCCCAACAAAATAATAATTGATATAATCCCATGCATCCTATCAGGTCACAATGGGGAAAAAAAGCTATAAATTAACAGCAAGAAAAATTAAACCACATAAGTACATGGAAATTGAACAATACCCCTTTAAGTGAAGAATGGATCAAACAAAATAGTAGAAATCAAGAAATGCTTAAAAACAAAAAAAGAACAGAGATTCAACAGATCAAAATCTCCGGGATATTACAAAACTTATGAAAGGAAAATTTATAGCATGGAGAGCCTACATTTAAAAACATAAAACCAAAATAAACTTATGCTGTATCTCATGTCCTTAGAAAAAGAAACTGATTCCCAAATCAGTAGAAGACAGGAAACAAAATAAATAAAATTGAGAATAAAAAAATAATACATAGGATCAAAACAATAGTTTTTCAAAAAGGTAAATAATATTGATAAACCCTTAGCCAAGTGAACCAAAAGAAAGAAATAAGACCAAAATCAACAAAATTAAAGATTGGATGCTGATGAATAAGGGAGGTGGGAATGGGAAACATAAGAGAAATAGAGAAATACTGGACGCGACATGGGGGAGGCGGGGGGCAGGAAAGGGGAATGGGTATAGTAAAGATAGTTGATAAAAAAAAAAA